>MU187368.1:0-16073 GCA_016904865.1 Pissodes strobi | reverse complement strand
ACCAAGCCGGACTAACATCCCGTGATTATATAGTCACCCGACTGTTACGAATCTTGACCGAGACTAAACTAACTACAGGTGGATATTTAATAAATAAGAAAATTACGTTTATCATCATTAAATAATACGAAAAGTCGATTGTCTTCGAATTATTTAAGATTTAAGGATTGAAATTATATTACATAGCAGGTATTATTTACGACATTGCACAACCAACAGGGTCGGTCAAGTTTGCCCCCCGTATTAAGCAAATTTCAAAAAGATATAAAGCATAATTTTGCACACATTTTGCACAATTTTGCACACCGCAAATAACATTTTGCACACTCACACAAGGAAAACTTATACGGGGGGCAAACTTGACCGTTCCCCCCCGTCTATTACAAAATCGAAAAATTTTGATGCCACTCGAATCGGCAAATTTTGCACAATTTTGGACACCGATTTTCAAATTTTGCACACTTTTCCGTATGTCAAAATGTGGAAACATTTTGATGCTGCTAGGTTCTACTAATTTTGCACACCTATTTTCAATTTTTGCACACTTTTCTGGGGAAAGATATGAGGTGTTAAATATTTGCAGTTTCCCCCCCGTTTGTGAAAAAGTTAAAAAATTTTGATGCTGGTAGGTTCAACTAATTTTGCACACCAATTTTGAAATTTTGCACACTTTTCTGGGGAAAGTTATGAGGTATTAAATATTTGCAAAATTTGAAAATAGGTGTGCAAAATTGTGCAAAATTAGTTGAACCTAGCAGCATAAAAATTTTTCAACATTTTCAAAAACGGGGGGGAAAATGCAAATTTTTATCACCTCATAACTTTCCCCAGAAAAGTGTGCAAAATTTGAAAATAAGTGTGCAAAATTAGTTGAACCTAGCAGTAATAAAATATTTCAACTTTTTGACAAACGGGGGGGAAAATGAAATTATAGAATACCTCATAACTTTCCCCAGAAAAGTGTGCAAAATTTCAAAATTGGTGTGCAAAATTGTGCAAAATTAGTTGAACCTACCAGCATCAATTTTTTTTTAACTTTTTCACAAACGGGGGGGAAAATGCAAATCTTTAACACCTCATATCTTTCCCCAGAAAAGTGTGCAAAAATTGAAAATAGCTGTGCAAAATTAGTAGAACCTAGCAGCCACAAAATTTTTCCACATTTTCACAAACGGGGGGGAAAATTCAAATTTTTAACACGTCATAACTTTCCTCAGAAAAGTGTGCAAATTTTTAAAATCGGTGTGCAAAATTGTGCAAAATTTGCCGATTCGAGTGGCATCAAAATTTGCCCCCCGTATAAAAAACAGCTCTAGTTTTCCTTGTGTAAGTGTGCGCAAAATGTGTGCAAAATTATGCTTCATTTATTTTTGAAATTTGTTTAATACGGGGGGCAAACTTGACGGACCCCAACCAACAGGGCATCATATTATAATATCGCTGAGTGTACATGTTTTCAGGCCTAGCATACAACAAGTCTGCATTTGATATCCATTGTTCACCGTATTGAGTGATAGAGTGATGGTAATAAATAGGTAACCAGTAGACGATTAATTTTACCCACACTTATTATATATAAACTATCTATTGCACTTTAGCAAATACAATATTCAGAGAGTTTAAGGGAATCAAGTCGTAAAATAGAGCCAATACTACAAACTAAGGATCAATTCCTTTTTATTAACTATTATTATTATCGAAATAGTAAATATCATTTTGAGATTTAAAGCTTATTTTGTTACGGTGCAGAACGACACCGTAACAATCGTTTATTTTATACATAAACTTTTAACTTAGTTAATTCGTTTGTAGGAAAAAATTTGGAGATTTTTAAATTTCTGTTTTTTAACTTTTTGAAAACGGAGACAGATTTGTTACTAAATCGCAAAGTATTTATTTTTTAGTTTTTCAAATTCTTAAGAGTCGATAAATTGGAACAGTGCCAATTAATTTATACCCTTGGATCTGGTCTAAAGCGATCTTTGTTTCATAAACTCTTGATGTAGTAAGTAATAACAAGTAGCCCAAATTGAAACAAAATCTTAAAAAATAAAGCCCTACCACTCGGTGCCTTGGTCAGTATTGAAGTTAATTAAACAATTTAAGTGATGTCTTCATTATCCATTCCATTTAAACTAGCTAATTATTCTATCATCATATCATTCTTTATTGTAGCTATCTCATAGCTTCAATTATTTATTATCCGCAACTTGTTAAAGGAATAGGTTATTTAAATGTAAAATTGCATTCATATAGCCCCTATAATTTTGCAATTTGTAAAATGTATTGACTCTTTTTATAATGGTAATTAATAGCACCTATAATCTCCCAATTTGTAAAATGAATTGAGTTTTTTTATAATAATAATTAAATTTTTACATATATCAAAATAAAAAGATAACGACTTTATTTTCTGAGTTAGTCCTGGAAACATTAGATTTCAAAATAACATTTTGATTCTTAATCAGGTAGATAACTTTTCTGATACCCTTCGTATATGGCTTACTTGCCTCTTCATTTATATTTAAATCCACCAAATAACTATTCAAAATTGAAATTTTTTATTATACGTGTCGTACTTTTTTTGTTTACTCTTATTTATGGAATTAGTTTTGTGACGACTCAGTGCCTGAGAAGACTTATTTTATAAAACTCTTACTCCCTTAAAGGTTTGTGATCTTATAGTTGATAATGATCAATCGAGAAATGTTAGGAGATGTTTCCCGAAATCGTGTTCAAGGCCTATTGATTTCGCTTTGAGGGCCCTATTAATCAATATATCTATTATGCTGGTAGTTTTTTTTAAACTCGTGTGATTTATTAATGTTCAAAGGGAATTTGTCAGATTGTAAGACTGTTATTTTGCACTAGGGTAATCCAAGTGATTTCTCTAATTGGTTTTACCAAAAAAAAACATAAATGTGCCGGTAATTTTTGCTGTTAAATTACGCATTGCAATTTAGAATTATTATCCCATTTTTTGTAGCAGAAACTAAGATATTAAAATCAGTGACATTTAGCCTTGTTAGTTTTTTCAATTATTGCACCAATTTTCTCTGATGTTTTAATTCTTTACCAAGTAGTGCAGCGCATCTACTATCTTCTATAATACCTAGCTGTTTATTTTGGAAAGATAATTTCAATTAGTACTATGATATTTTTGAAATTTTAGTGACTTTGTATTAAATCGGAAATCGACCAAAAATTGCTTATTTTAAATAGGACACTCTCTGTAGGTCATTGTATTTTTCTACTCTTCAGCTAAAATTAAGTAAGTTTTGTTAAATATGTCTTAAGCCTATCTCCAACAAATTTGCGGATATTAAGTATTTTATCCATACTTATGGCGCCAAGTTGGTACTTATTGTCGGAACATGTTGAAATTTTAGGAAGTCTTATGCTTTTTTGACATGACGCGGATTTCATGCAGTCCGATGTTATAGCTTTTTCCATGGTATCAATTAATACATATAATAATAAATCATTGCTATCATACCAGTAACGCTTATAATTAGTCATTGCTTTCACACAACGCGAATTTTGGCTGGTGCCCGTTTAATTGCTTTATCTGTATTACTGGACAACATGGAAATAACCATAAAATCTGATCGGCCGAAAGCCGTGTGAAAGGAGGCTTAGAGTTTAGAGAAATAGTGGCATAATAGTATATTAAGATACTAGTTTTAAAAGGCCATATTTTTTCGCACGAGCACCAAATTATGAAACGATCCGCTTGCGGGGAGTTTCCTAACGTGCGAGTGCACTAAATGACTTTTAAAACGTGTATTTTATACTCTTTTTTCTATTTTGCAGGTTTTTTAATGAAAAAAAAAACATTATTTTATTCTAGTCCCGATCAGCAGTTGCGCTGCTATCTTGTCATTTTGACGTCGTCTTTATTAGTAGAAATCCCATTCAAAGCGATATTACAATTTTTGGTAGTGGGACTTGACATTGAACAATTTTGTTAAAATATCATAGCGTCAACAAAAGTAGTGTCGAAAAGTGGTTCTTTTCGATAATCCGTTGCGTGTCGAAATGGATTCATTTTGAACGCAAAATAGAAAAAATATTTTAAGTATTTAAATAGCAAAAATTCTGAATGGTAATCCATTCACTAATAAAAATTGGAAATTATTTTTAAGTTTCCAAAATTGACGCCAGGAGGCGTAATATTCATCTTAAATGTTAAAATCCGTTTTTTGTAAAATTTTCTTAAGTTAAAGATAGTAGAATGCATTGCCATTTTAGGGACAAGTAAATTCGATTCTTTTTTGTTAAACACTTTTTGCTCTCTCCCTTAAAGGAAAGTGATGTTCGAATATTTTCGGATATAAATGTCAATAACTACAAAATGGCTGAACAGATCTTAATAAGGATGGGGTCGTGAAAAGGGCTTTTCTTAGGCTATCATGAATCAGGTGATTGCGATTTCTTACCTAGCCGCTAGAGGGCGTTTTCTGACATAGCCGCAAATAAATCAGATTTTCTCAAACAATTTAAATGCAACGATGTCACTTTTTTAAGGCAAAAGACTGACAAATCAGAGCTTAATACGTCAGTGAAAACCGCATCTCGATATTTCTTACCTAACCTAAGATATAAGTAAGATAAAACAAAACTCAAGAAAAAATCGGATTTTGGGATATTTTTCGGTAGATCCGTTGCTATTAAATCCTAATTATCGTTATTTTACCACAATATATATTAAAACCAACATAATATTTAAAATCTAAATAATAATTAATGTTCGTTCAATATGAATATTGATTGCCCTTCTGTTTACACAAAATTCGGACTTATTAAAGAAACCAAGTATGCTCTAGAAAATTAAATCGCAAAAATTATAATGGCGATAAATAAATGTCAATCATATTAAGATTGCAGCTATTTATAGTGTATGAGATATTATTGGGGCGTTATTTGGAAAAAATATGAATTTTCCACCTGTAGAAGTGTGATATGTTTCATGCTTATGTTCAATGCAATGATAATAATTAGGGTTGGCAATGATGCATCGAT
Source organism: Pissodes strobi (assembly GCA_016904865.1). Taxonomy (NCBI): domain Eukaryota; kingdom Metazoa; phylum Arthropoda; class Insecta; order Coleoptera; family Curculionidae; genus Pissodes; species Pissodes strobi. The sequence continues at coordinate 11,051 of MU187368.1, read as the reverse complement.
GTTTTTTAAACTTTATCGCGATTTTGAATAAAAAATCTAATTAACTGATTATTTTTAAGGAAAAAAGGTATTACATGTTTGATATCGATAAACCGCTTGGTCTTCAAGAAATTCGAACTTTAAAATCATTGAATGCACACGGACTTTATGATATCTGCCAACGTTATTCGTTTACTAACCCAGGAAGGCTTGATCATTGACCAAAATATTATTATTTAACAAATATTTTAATTACAAAATCACCAATTTGTAACAAAAAGATAATATTATAAATAATAACAAATATTAGTTTTCGTTCTGCAAACAAAAATTATCAGGAGATGTGTAAGAATTAAAATTCAGATATCTTTGATATCTAAGTTCTACTTTTTTAGTACTTAGTTTTTCACTGACGTAACTTAGGGAGGTGTGAACTTGATGCCAGTAAGCGTTTGCCATTGAGGTACTACGAATTGGATGACCAGGTGTGGAGTGTTTGAACTTGTTACCAGTAAGCGTTTGCCATTAAGGTACTACGAACTGGATGACCAAGTTGTCGTTTACTCGGTTTGCTCACTCTTTTATACTAAAATTTGTTGAAAGTTTACTGATTGTTTTTAAAACATGTATAATAATTATCTTTCAAGATCAAGTATCAAGTTCAAACTTTAGGCTGAGTGTTCTTTTTTTGTGATTAAGATTACTAGTTTACAATATGATTGACATTTATTTATCGCCATTAGAATTTTTGCGATATAATTTTCTAGAGGCTACTTGGTTTCTTTAATAAGTTCGAAGTTTGTGTAAACAGAAGGGCAATCAATATTCATATTGAACGAATATTAATTAAAATTTAGATTTTAAATATTATGTTTGTATTTTAGCAGTAAAATAATATATATTGTGGTAAAATAACGATAATTAGGATTTAATAGCAACGGATCTACCGAAAAAATAGCCCAAAATCCGATTTTTTTCTTTAGTTTTGATTTCTTTTACTTATATTTTAGGTTAAGTAAGAAATATCGAGATGCGGTTTTCACTGACGTATTAGGCTCTGATTTGGCCGTCTTTTGTCTTTAAAAAAGTGGTATCGTTGCATTTAAATTTTTTGAGAAAATCTGACTTATTTGCGGTTATGTCAGAAAACGCCTTCTAGCGGCTAGGTAAAAAATCGCAATCACCACATTCATGATAACCTATGAAAAGCCCTTTTCACCTAACCATGTAATCATAATCAGGAGATGATTAATTTTTAATCATCTAATTGAAGGCTGTCATTATTAGCTTGTATAAGTTTCTATGCTAAAATCATGTTGTCTGAAAGCGAGAAATCAATGTTGTTTCTATGCAAAAATCATGTCATCGGCGTCTTCTGGGAATAGGTTTTCCTCTGAATGAATTTCGGGGAATACAGAAAGAAGAAAGAAAATCTTGGTCTTCTTCGTTACCCCATGTTTTTTTAACGAGGTTACATATAAGTGCGTTAAGCTCTATTCCGCTAAGGGCTACTAAGTTGTTTTAATTTACATCTAATAAGACGTTGGTTCTGGTTGGCCTCTGAGAGAAAATATCCGTATTAAAGGTTTGTGGTCAGTTTATATTATAATTTTTTTCTGAAAAGGTAGGGTCTAAAAATTTGTAGAACGCAATCCTTTATCAACAAATAGTAGAGTAATTTTTTTCGGCTGCCTTTAATCTTCGCCAATAAAATAATATAGAATGTCCATCATGAAACAGGACTGAACCTATCGCTACTTTACTAGCGTCTGCAGTTAGGTCTTATATATCGTTAAAGTGGAATGGGCGTTAGGATAATCTGTTTTCATAGCTGGAAGACTTCTAGATATTCAGGGTTATCTTTTTGGATTGTTTATCTATTTTTTTTACATTTAGTAAGAGGTTTTGTTATATGTGCGAATATTTGTATGAATTTTTATAATATGCGTAATGATTTTTACGGTGTCCTCGTTATTTTCTTAAGAATTCGGATTTGTTAAAATTTTAACGGTTTTTAAACATTAATCAAAGGTGCAAGGGGAGTATGGATGGCGCGAGATGTAGGGTTGTACATCAGTATCGCTCCATACATTATTCAAGAAACAAAGTAATAATTAGTGTGTTTAATTTCGAATCTATTGTTGGTGTTTGGAATTGTTTGCTGTCTAAATTAACGTGATAAATTTAAAGTTAAAACAACTGCATTTTAATCTAATATTTAGTAAAGGTGCTAATTTCCACCATTATGGGCCTATCTATAGGAGATCTAAGAGATAAAAACGACGATTTATCGACACCTTTGCTTTTTGCTGAAGTTTCCTGTGGTATATGTATTATGTTCTTTATAAACAAATGAAATTCATTCGCCATTTATGTATTTTGTAATGCGCATGTGTCAGCAGTACTATTTAAGTGAATCTGTCAATGTGAACTCTCTCTTTTGTAACCTTTCGTTCCTATGAATAAAACGAGTCCGTTAACTTTTAAATAGGTTTTTATTTCTATGGCAAGTTGCAGTCGGAGCAGGTAATGCTTACTTTTAAGTAGTAAATAGACATTACAGTTCCCAACGCCAACTTGGTCTATTAACCTATTACAATAATACTCTTAAATTCATAAAATCATAAATTATGCCCCACCTAAAGTACCTTACGTCAAATTTGAAGAAAAGTTAAAAAATTATCACCTAATGAAAACATACGAACATATTAAGAAAATTTACTGGGCAGGGAAAATATTACCTATTATTACTAGTTTGGTTAGTTTGGATTAGTACATACAAATGTGATCTTTTTTCAGGAGAAGACAGTTGCTTTCAATTGAGGAGGCTTGGAACCTGCCGATTTCGGCAGAGATGTCTTCGAGGCAACAGCAACAACCTCAATCGACACGTAGTTCTAACCATCAGCCATTTCAGAAATGTTATGACCAACTTGCCGCACCTCAGGGGCCGCCACCACCTTATCCCAGCTCGAGTGAGAGTTCTGAGAAACGTTTTAAACTAGAACAAGATCAAAAGATATCGTTAAATACTACGCAACCGAACTTTATGCTGACACAGCAACAGATAAATTTGCTGAATCATTTGCAGGCTAATGCGGCTACGTTGACGCAACCCCAGCAAAATATCATGAGACAGTTGCAACACCAACACAACCTGATGCAGCAACATCTAAGAAGTCAGGCGAATCAAGGCCAAACAAGACCATTGGCGTTACCGGTTAATGCTAGAACCAGAGGTGGACCTACTGCTCCTTCCAGCAGTGCCAGTCAGTTGGAATCTGCACTAAATAATATTAAAATTTTCTCATCAACCAGTAGTAGTATAAATATGACACCTCCGTTCATGCAAGGGCAACAGCACGACCTAGACGTAGAAGCTGAACTGAAAGACTTGCTTTCTCAAAAAGATCTAGCTACCACTTTGGCGGAAAATTTGTTGAAACACTTTGGTTCTGATGATATGGACGATATTAAAGAACAAGCTGAGTGTACCACACCTATAACAACTACTGAATGTGCCTCGTCAGTGCCTACAGGTAATGTTTGATATTCAACATTAGCATCAATTTAATATCAGCGCACATTCCTAATAATTATAATTCCAATGGAATAGTATTTACTAAAAGTTATCAATAAACTAAAATATATTACGAAAACCATCCGTAGACTTTAGTATTCTTAGACTACACAGACAAAAGATTATTATTAAATAGAAGCAGCTGCGGAAAACAACAGAATTATGAATTCATTAAATAATAACATTGCCCTAAAAGGAATGCTAATCTGTCTCATTCTCGTCGCTTATTTAATAATGCTGCTTTATTGATTTCAGAACCTGTAGTTCAAATAAAACCAACTACCTTGTCCTCGGGACCGTTTTCTCCTTCTTGCGTAGAGAATAAATCAGAACCAATAGAATCCAAGAAAAGACGAATAAGGTCGCCAACTCAAGACAGAGTTCTCATAGTCAAGTCTGAGCCTCCATGGGATTTTGTAGCTCTTCATTCATCTGAGGAGAAATCTCATATTGACTATAATATTGATATGAGCGCTGATACTATTACTCAGTTGTGCAAGTAAGTCGAAGTTAAAGAATATAGCTATTATGTTATTACTGTTTTGTTATAGATACATTATTTAATTTGGTCCATCGTGGCTTCTAATGGTTACGTTGATTTTTAGTCCACTAAACATTTTGTTTAGCCGATGGTTCTTCGTCTTGCGGCTCATTTTTTATTTCATTGCGCTGCACATTACTACCTAGTTTCGTTCGCGTTAAGATTGAAGATCTCTCTTTATGAAAAACGTTTGTTATTAGTAGACACATTTAGGGGGTTCTGTGGCCTCCGGCGGAGGCTTATCACGAACAATCCGCGATATATTCGGGGAAGTGGGCTATACCATTTTTTTAGGCTTGGCACTCCGCACCTGCGCTCTAATCCTGATTTCTGTACGAGCCATAAATTATACGCTATCATGTCATCTGCCAAGATTCATCCACTTGGACTATATCATCTTAAGGTTTCTGTTAATACAGGGCATCTTCAGAGATTTAGACAAGGTTTCGGTTACTGATGACTAAATAAATGAAAATGAAATACGAAAAAATGCGCTTATACAGGTTTTTCGAAGGAATGGAATTATACAAATATTTCCCTAACCTCGTATATTTTTGGAGAACAATACGGTTTTATTTTTTATTGCCCATTTTTCACCATAAATGAATAATATACAGGTTAATTCATGAATGAGATATATCATCAGTTTTATTTTTTTTAAATCGTAACCCCTAAATATTTTTCACTCAAATTTCTAGAACGATATGATGTCAAATATCATTTATTAATATATTATACAGGGTATAAAAAAATAAAAGCTTTTCTAATCAAATAATACATTTGGTCGCACCATTAACAATTCGATAAAATAACTAAAAGTTTAACTGTTAATGTAATTTTTAACCATTGTCACCCTCAATAAAAATTTTGGCAAATTGCGATTTTTGCTTAAACGAAAATGGTCTATTTAATTGAGCAGCAAAGGATTGATATCTTAATATTGATCGGTTGTGGTAATATGACGAGAGACGACAAGAGGTTTGCAGAATGTTTAACGAAATGTATCCACATATTCACATTAGATAATCAACCATAAGCAAATTGCTTTGAAAACATCGTGAGCATGGGAATGTATAAAATTTGCCGAAAACTGGTTCCGTTCTTTCCGAAGACAATAAATTCAAATAGCATCAGCGCTTTAGGAATATCCTATACGTCCCTAAATAATTTGGTCAAAGATGAACCCTTTCGGACCAGATTTAAAAAAAAAATAACATTATCCTTACAAACTTTGCTATGTACAAGAACTCCTAAGAATGATCAGGAAAACGTCTATAAACATGATGGGATGTTGTGACAGAATTCCAAATTTTATACAAAATATAATATTTGCAGATAAAGGATTTTTTTAATTAAATGGGAAAGTTGATAAGCAACATTATTTTCACTGGTTCCAAACACATCCTTATTGGATTATAGAGACTAATACTCAGAATCCACAAAAGGTCATTGTATGGATGGGCATGATCAATAAAATTTTAAGACCTTACCTTTTCGAAGGAAATCTAAATATTTGGAATATTTATCTTAAGAATTAATTCCTGCTCTGGTAGGTCTATTTCCAAATCAGAATGATCCGGGTATTCCACAGTGCCAAATATGGTTCCAGCAAGATGCTGCTCCTCCCCATTTTGGACGAAGAGTACGTCAATATATCGATAAAGTGTTTCCAAACAAGTGAATAGGGAGGGATATGGGGTGCTGTAGAATAACCACCTAGATTTTCTGATCCAAGTCTTTTGTATATATAAAAAGAAAATATGTATAAAATAGTTCGACCACAAAATATGGAAGATCTAAAAACATTGTACAATAAGAGTATATCTTCAGTGATAATATAGGACACTGTATTATCACTATATATGACAATCTGTGATTTTGTTAAATCGTTAATAGTAGTCACATTTACTGCGAGCAAACGTATTATTTTAGTAGATTAGATTTTTTTGTGTACTCTGTATACTATATTAAATATTGTTTAACACGATATCTTCATTTTGAAATTTGAGTGAAATTCGAAAATTTTAAAAATGTTTGGTGGTTCCCATTTAAGAAAACGGAAAGTGGCGTTATTCTTCATGAGTTACCCTGTATATTCTTTATTTATGGTAAAAATGTGCAGAAGAAAATAAAAATCTGCGGGTCGTTTCCAAAAATATTATTATTATCATTTTTCAGCCATGTGAGTCACTCCATTTTATAGTGTCATTTGTCAATTTTGGCAGTTGGCATCTGCCACTTGTATTTCGTCCAGTGTGTCGTGTCATTTTTTGCCGAAGTAGGTTATGCTACTACCGGCCCTAACATATTGGCTATATTTACTGCTGGCCCTAACTACTGCTAGCTTTTGCTACTGGTTATCCATGCTACTACTGGCTTTAGCTACTGATTACCCTAGCTATTACTGGTTTTGGCTTCGATCATCTCTTTTTTATGACAGTGGCACACACACTAAAGGGAAGATGTTGATTGACAAGGTTCTTGAACAGTTGTAGGTTATAATTAGTGGGAAACATATGTCCTGGGAATGAGTTCCACAATGATGCAGTGCCCCAGAAAAAGGAGTTCTTGTAAAGCGTCGTTCTAGGTATGTCCAGTTGTACAACGAACGGATACGCTCTTGTCGTCTGTCGCGACTATCTGACAGGCGTTGGTGGGGGCGGGATGATGCGGGCCAAATCTTAGGGACAACTGCCGTGAAAATATCTGTAAAACAGAGATATCTCGGCCACATGTCTGCGGTGTTCCAGACTATCCAGATCCCGGGTAAACTCCGGATCTCCGACGAGACGCCCAGCTCTCTTCGGAATGGAATCCAGCAGCTTTAGGGTTTGCTTAGGTGCGACACCCCAGATGTGTGAGCAATATTCTAGGCACGGTTTTATTTGCGCTTTGTAGAGCAAGAGCAGCTGTTGCGGTGTACAAATTTTTTTGTTGCGAAATAGCGCACCAAGCTTCTGCGAGGCTGATTTTGCTATGCTAGCAAAGTGGTCATGCCACATATTGCTGTTGACCGAGACACCCAGTAGTCTGATTGGGTTTGCTTATTGGCTTTCTTGGTAAACGTGGCTGCTTGGGTTTTTGCTGTATTGAACTGGATCAAATTCCTGTCGCCCCAGGTTTGAACTTTCTCCAGATCTTGATTAATTGTTGTAATCTGCTCCTGTCTGCGGTGATAAGTCTCAGCCGCTGGTAAAGGTTTTTCTGATCTAAATTGGGAGACAAGGGTACTGTCATCTGCAAAGCTGTAAATAGGATTATTGGTTTCGGTTAGCAGGCCATTAATATAGATGAGGAACAGAGTTGGTGAAAGTATTGCGCCCTGAGGCACTCCCGCATTAATGCTTAATGTGTCTGAGATGTGTCCATCAACTGCAACGTGCAGGGATCGGTTCTTAAGAAAACTAGCAAGCCAGGTGCACAGAGACGCTGGGAGTCCGAAGGACGGCAGTTTGTTGAGCAATCCGTCATGCCAAACTCAAAATGCTCAGTTCTCAATTGCCCTACTCACATAGGCCAATATATCTCCTGTCGATCTCTGTTTGCGGAAGCCGTATTGGTTATCGCTAATTATTCTCTTAGTCTGGAGGTACTTGAGTAGTTGCTGATTGACTACACGTTCCATGACTTTGAAGATTTTTGGAAGCCAGGCCATTGGGCGTGGTTTTCTTGCCTTTTTTTTGGAACAGGCTGCACTCGAGCTACTTTTCAAGAATATGGGTAAATCCCTTTTCGATAAGTCAGAGAAAATACTCTGGAAAAATGGATATTAGTTCGATGGCGCAGTTCTTTAACACGATGGCAGGTATTCCATCCGGCCCTGATGCCCTTCGCGTATCTAGTTCTTTGATGAATTTACGAATATCACGATTTATTTCTGTCGTGGTAGTATTGATGTTGGATACCCTTAATTCTATTATCGGATACATGATCTTTCCTTTGGCAACACAACTATGAACATTATAATATTCATCGGAAACCAGCATTAGTAGAGTAGGTACTCGAGGTACTTGAGTAGTTGCTGATTGACTACACGTTCCAAGACTGGAGATTTTTGGAAGCAAGACATTTGGGCGATAGCTTGAGGGCGTGGTTTTCTTGCCTTTTTTGGAACAGGCTGCACTCGAGCGACTTTCCAAGAAGATGGGTAAATCCCTTTTCGGTAAGACAGAGAAAGGAGTCTGGAAAAATGGGTGTTAGTTCGTTGGCGCAGTTCTTTAACACAATGGCAGGTATTCCATCCGGCCCTGATGCCCTTTGCGTATCTAGTTCTTTGAGGAATTTACAAATGTCACGGTGGTGAAACTTAACTTCTGTCATGGTAGTATTGATGTTGGATACCCTTAATTTTATTATCTGATTGGTGTTTTCTTTGGCAACACAACTATGAACATTATAGTATTCATTGGAAACTAGCATTATAGAGTATATTATTTTCTATAAGTGCACCGAAGAACTTAAACCCTTAGATGTTGATTCCCTGTCAAAGTCGTAGCCAAAAATTTGTGGTTTGTCGGAGAGTAAGAATGGGTTATCTATGTAAGACGCCACTGACCTAAAGACGGTTTAAGTCAGAAAGTCCTTAAGGTGGAAAGTGTAGCTCATTTTGGCTTAAGCTGCGACGCGCTTTCTGTGTAATTTTTTTTTGTTAATTAATGAGAGAGATGTTAAGTGCTTGTGGAGCTAAGAAGAGTTCCACCGAGATTAGTTAATGTTCACTTACCGAATTAGACCAGATATCAACTGCTACAACAAGTACCCGGTAGATCGGAGTGCAATGCCCCGCAGCAAGCTGTAAAGTAGGCGCGGAATTTGCCGGCTGCTCAATTAATCGGAGAATAGGTTCGTTAGGCGCCACCGAGTTCGTAACAGACCGAACTGGAAATCTCCACGCTATTGGTGGAACTTTCTGCAAGACCTTCACCCTCCAATGTAAACTTAGCCGGTAAAGAGCGCTAAAAGAATGCCACCACCGAACATTAACTATACGATAAGAAGGTTCACTCAGCCGCGGCAGTATTGATGTACGTGTACAGCGAGCGCTACAAAGGAATCATAGTTTTATTTCTTGGTTGCCTGGTAACGATTGTCGGGTTCCGCCGCACACTGGTTGAATTTCAATAAAAGCTGGCCATAAACGATATTTTCGTTTGCGGTATTTTTAATCAAATTTATGACGAAATTATTTATAGCAGTCTGGTACTCTAGTTGGCTTTGGCAAAACACAATTGATATCTATTGAATTGTTTGCAGCACCCTGTCAAACTTACGTTATGTTTTTTTATTATTATCAGCAAATACATATTTTGATAAAGTTTGTATTCAACTGGCTGTTTCAAAAATCTATTAACGTTTTTAATTGGTTATTGATAACGACTCAAAGTGTGTATTAACTAATATTTAAAAGATTTTGATTTTTTGTTAATGATTTCACCATATTTCCGACTCCAAATATCCTGTAATATGTTGTACATTACGATTCTGACAAAAGACATCAAGAAGAAAATCTTGCTCGAATTTGGCTTATCTTTTTATATTCAATTAAATTTTGGCGTTTTGGGTGATTTTAAAATTGCTTAAAGGTTTCGCACAATATTTTTATTATTTATTTATATTTATTAAAATACTTATTTTATTATTACTGCATAAATTCATAAAAATTTCCGAAAAATTAGCTAATTTACTTAAAAATTAATTGTTTCTTTTTTTAACACGAATAATTCAGGAGATTACGGTGATTTTTTAATTTTAATGATTGTGATGACTGCGATTTTTAATAATTTTAATAATGAAGGAAAAGTAAATTAATAATTTATTTTTGTTTATGAAGAATACTTGTTCCCACAAGAATAAAGCTTTCATTATTTTTTATTTTTTTGTTTCAGATCGAAGGTATTTAACTATAACGTTTGTTTGAAATACTTCAAAGCTTTCCCGACCAAAGCAATAATGCAAAATTTCTTAAATTGAAATGAAAACTATCCGCATTATCAGGATATCAAGACTATCCCAATGAGTTTAGGTTGACTTGCAATACTCTTTAATATAATTATATTTTCCAGTTGAATCAAACAAGTACGATCAAAGGGTTAAAAATTGGCTTACAACTGTTGTAAAATTTAAAAAAATATATTCTAAAGGGTGGCAAAATAGTAGCGTTCAGTGAGTGTAGTGAGCGGTCCAAAAGACGGAAAACAAATCCATTCCGCGAATATTCAACACTATTTAATAGATAACTTATGCCGCTTAAATGAGCTACAGATCATGTGGTATCTTATCGGCATCGAAAATTCTCAAAACTATTAGTAACGAACCCGAGCAAGCCAAAATTTTTGGAAACAAAAACAATCAAGATAATTTACATTTAGAGTTAAATGCTGATGAAGTATTAGCTTTTATAATTGTAGAAGCTAATTTGTCTAAGCATCAGTATAAAATTATCAAAACGCAAGCGGGACAAAAACATTTCAACTTATATTCTTCGTACGACGAAGTTTTGGATGGCATAAAAAAAATTCTCAATTAGGGCTGGGCGATTATTAAAAGTAATAATCTGGATATTCAATTATTTGTAATGATCGATTATTCTCGATTAATTGATGTAATCGCTTAATCGATATAATCGATTAATCGATATCATCGATTAATCAAAGTAATCGATTCGTCGAAAGAATCGATATAATCGGTTAATCAAAATAATCGATATAATCGATTATTCGATAATTTCTTAAAAGTGAATCGAATAATCGATTATTTTTGCCCGCCCCTAATCCCGTAATGTAGTAAGTGAAACTGAAGCTGAAATTTCGGTAGAATCATTATTGCACCATACCGGTGCAAGACTGATGATGTAACAAAAGAGGTAACAAATACTTTGGCTGAATCAGCAAATAAAATTTATAATTTTGAGTCAAGCAGCCATCAAGGAAGCAACACTTGAAAATGCCAACT
>MU187367.1:52694-75678 GCA_016904865.1 Pissodes strobi | reverse complement strand
CTTATCAGGGGTTAGAGACATAATCGTGAATTATATACATAACCTGGAGTGAAAATCATAATCGTGTTGTGTGTGTGTGTTTTTTTTTTACTTAAAGTTATTTTAAATACCTTAAATCAATTAGATCATTAAAATATATCTGTTGTTAATTGCTATCCAGTTCTCTATGGAAGACTTGTAGCGTGGAAGCCTATCAATACTCTTAACACAATCAGGTAGCATATTGTATAGTCTTGGTGCAAAATAATTCGTACAGCGTTGGCCGGCTGTCTTAAAGCTCATTGTAGGGTATGTACATTTACCTCTAGTGCTGTAATTATGTTGAGGAACAGATATTTGAATTTTTCCTTTAAAAATATTTACAAGAATGTTTTGGCAATATAACTGTCTCATGTCAAAAAATTTACTCTCGCTAAATAATGTATCGCTCGGATAAGTTATTGGTTTCTTGAATATAATCTTAATTATCCATTTTTGAATTATGTTTAAATTCTTTAGGTGACAGTCAGCTACACCACCCCACCCAATAATTCCATAAGTAAGGTGTGATTGCACCAGAGACAAATATAAAGTTGTTAATTGTTTTTTATTTAAAAAGTCGCGCAAGTATTTAAATTTATGTAGTAGCCCTCTAAGTTTGTTTGTAATGGTTTTGACTTGTAAGTCCCATTTAAGATGCCTATCTAGGGTAATACCCAGGTACTTAATTGAGGATGCTTCGGGAATTTGGGTGTTATCATCTATATATATTGGACCAAAATTTGGCAAATTATTCAAGTAAGAGGTAAATGGTAAATATTTCGTTTTCTCGATATTTAATGTTAATTTATTAAGTTGAAACCATCCTCTAACTGTTTTAAAATCGCCCTCAACCTCCATCTTCAATGCATTCCAGTCCTTTGACATGTAGGTTATGACAGTATCATCTGCGAAACTGATGATGTCTCCATTTGTGTTAAGTGCCATCAGGCTATTTACATAGAGGGTAAATAGGAGAGGTCCAAGCACCGTACCTTGTGGAACGCCATAAGTAACTGTTTTTGAATCACTCAAGACTCCATTAGCACTCACATACTGTGTTCTATTTTTTAGATAGCTTTCTAATATATTATATATCTTTCCTCGTAATCCATAACATTTAATTTTTTGTAGTAATCTTTTATGACATACCGTATCGAAAGCCTTGGAGAGGTCGACAAAGATGCATATGGCAGGTGTTTTTGTATCTAAAGCACTGTATAGTTTAGAGATTAAAGCATGTATTGCATCTTCCGTCGACCTCTTTTCTCTAAATCCATATTGATTATCACTTAAAACCTGGAATTTATCCAGAAATTTTGTTATTTTTAGCTTAAGGACTTTTTCATAAATTTTTGAAAATACTGACAATAGAGATATTGGTCGATAATTTTGAGTTAACGTTTTGTCGCCTGTTTTATATAGCGGTTTAATAATCCCAATTTTTAGGCAGTCTGGAAAGCATTCATCATTAAAACTTTTATTAATCAACCAAGTTAGGGGTTGTAATATTTCATCCTTAATTTCCTTAATAGTTTCAGCTCTGATGTTATCCCATCCGGGCACTTTTTTCGGTTTTAGTGAATTTATGACGAATTTTATTTCGATTTCAGTTGTGTTATACAAATACATAGTGCTTTCCAATATATCTAAATGTTCCTCAGAACCATCGGGTGGCGATATTTTATTTGCAAAATTCTGTCCCAAGTCACTGTAGTAGTTATTGAAGCTATTTGAAATATCAAATTTATCTACTAATTCTATTCCGTTTTCTGTTATTTTTTCTATTTCTGTGTTCGCTCTTTTTCTTCCGCAAATTTTGTTGACGCACTCCCATAAAGCTGATGATGAGTTTTTATTTTTGTCTATCAAATTATTCATAAAACATTTCTTATTTACATTTATCAAAGTTCTAATTTTATTCTTATATCTATTATGCCTCTCTTTAATTTCATTACTTTCAGGATTTCTCAACATTAATAAATATAGGTTGTTTTTTTCTTTAATAGAATTAGCCAGACCTTGAGTCATCCAAGGTTTTCTTATCGATTGTTTATTCCTCTTTAGCCTTACCAATTTTGTATTCTTATCTATATAATAGTTTAATTTATTAATAAAAAATTCGAATGCTTGGTTTATATTATTCAATCTGTACATGTCTTCCCATATTTCATTCCGCAAAGCTGTTTTTAGATCAATGTAATTTAGATAACTTTTATGGTTTGGTTTATTTTCATTTTGAATTTCTTGGTCCGTATTTATAGTTAATCCTATTGGGAAGTGATCCGTGATGTCGTTTGCAAAAATAAAGCTTTCCTGTTCTTTTATAATTTTATTTGCTTTAACAAAGAAGTGATCCAAACATGTTCTACCAGCGGGCCTTGTAATTTTATTTATGTACGATTTGAAATTATATGTATTTAAACAGTTTTTATAATTTTCAACATCTTCGTCGCTGCTCAGCAAATCGATATTCATATCACCTGCCACAACATGTATTTGGTGTTTTTTATTTTTTTCCAAATATCTTAATAATGCCAAGTTGAACTGACTCGGTGTTGAAAACGAATTTGGTGACCTATAAATTGCTGTTAAAAAAAGGTTATGATTTTTTAACGAGACACTTACTTCAGCTGCTTTACATTCACCGATAAATGCAGTTTCAAAAGTATAATCTAGCAACGATCTGATATAAATAATTATGCCGTCATTCTTATTTAAGGTACCGCGATTATATAAAATATCATATCCATCCAGCGAGAATACATCCAGAGAACCAGACAGCTGAAAAGTTTCTGTCAAAATAATTATATCAAACTCCTGTTTAAAACCATTCAAGAATATGCACAAATTGTCGAAATTTTTACCAAGACTACGTATGTTTAAATGAATTATATTAAACTTACCCACCGTATTTTTTAAATATTTTGTATTGAATTCAGATATATTTTCAATGACTCTAGTGTCTACAATTCTGTGTTTATAATTTTCAATATATGCATTCATCCTTAAAGGTAAGTCTATAGACTATAGATATTATTTATCTGATCAACCGTTAATTTTATATTAATGAGGGTGTTCAATTTATCACAAATATGCCTAGGTGATACTTCTGGCAGATTATTTTTAATGCCGAATATGATTATATTGTTCTTTCTATTCTGCCTTTCCAATAACTCTACTTTTTCTTGCAAAATTGTGTTTTCTTGTTCTAACGTTTTTAGTTTTTCAGTTATTTTAGATTCAATTTGCATCAAAATCCTTACTTCACTTGCTTCCACGAAATTTCTTAGTTTTTTAATCTCTTCTAGAAGTTGAAGATTTGTTGGATTCGTCATTTTGAGTGTATGGACACCTTTATTTCAGCCGCACTATTATCGGCCACCGATATCGATTGCAAATTCCTATCTGCTGGCAACGAGCAGACGAGAGTGAATTTACTTTGTTTTGAAGTTTTTTGTAGGCGTTATTCTTCAAATTTTATTTATTTTTATCTAGTCAGACACTCCAAATTTCCATTGAACAAACTATAAACAGCTAAGCAATTATTCGCTTACTCCCACTCTCTCTTTAGTTCATTTAACAAGAGCACAAACTTTTCACAACCTCTCACTTCACGTACAGTAACAGCAACAGAATAGTGTTAGCTTGAGTCTCCTTCAAAGGTTTGCAGCTGAATTAGTTCTTGATGTGACATTACATTACACATAGCCTGCTCTCTTTCACTTAGGGTTTGTGATATTCATCTAGTCGCCAGCTTAGTAAACTAGATACCTAGTTCTTAATATAGATTTGATAAAGAAATGACTCATAGCGTTAAACCTGAAGTAAAAACCACCCTTTAAAAGCGCCCCTACTAAAGAGCAACTGAACTTCATGACGGAAAGCTGTATAAATATATCAAAAATAATTCGCTTACACACCAGGCTAATATTGTTTACATTTCTCTAAAGCAAACGGAAGAGGCAAGTATGGTATCGTAAAATTTACCACGCCATGTTTGAGTTTCTACAAGTTTCCAACTAAACGGGATGGAGGCAATATTCAAAACTTGTTTATCTTGCCGGCCTTCAAACGGTTTATTTATTAACTCCTCTGTTCTCCCTTTTGCCATTCCCATGAATATATTTAATAAATATTGCTTTATATATCATGCACGGTTAGGAGTTAATGCTTAGGCGTCCATTAAATGTTACATGCAGAAAAAGTCGAAGGCAGTTTGCATTTGGAAAGTATTATTGCTCGATTAAAATATTAATTTATTAGCTATAAATTAATATTTTAATCGAGCAATCAGTAAAGTTAAATTTAGTCTAACATTCTATTAATAAACATTTTACTCACCATTTTTGCAATTGAATTATTTTTCATCCGCCATTCTGTCAAGAATTTCGTTATACACGTTTTCATGGGGATTTGTTTAAATAAAGAATAAATTTGAAAATAAAGGAACACATAATATATTGGTCACATTATACAGTATAACACGCTTTTCTAAATGAATACAGTAAAATTTAGCAATTCACATTATCGTCTTGTAGTAGCAATTTGACTACCTCTTACTGTTTTGGGAATATTCTTTTATGTTAGTGTGTTTGGAAAAAGGTGAAGGAGGTCACACATAGGCTTGCCTCAAATAAAAATAAAAATTTGGCCTCAAATTTAGCATTTCAGAAGCTCGGAATCCAACTTATGGTTAGGCAGGCAGTTCACTGTACCTGACTGAGCTTAAGCCTTGCCGTTTTCTGTTGACTCTTGGGCCACCAAACTATGGCTCCATAGGCAATCATGGGTCTTATGATAGCAGTATAGATCAACATTACGACCCTGGGTTTCATCCCCCCAGTTTTTCCCACGGTTCTGCGGCACTGTTCATAAGAAATGTATGCCTTCTTTAGTCTTCGTTCTAAATGATGATTCAAGGTTAGTTTAGCATCGAAGAAGACCCCAAGGTATTTTACCTCAGATGCAAAATTTAGTTATGTGTTTAGGAGGGTCGGAGGCCGTAGATACCATGTATGGGCGTAGTGGAGTCTGATTGCAATGTATTCCATATTCTTCTCTTGGTGCAGCCGCACTTTGTTGAATAAATTCCCAGACGGTTTGTCCTTGCCTTCTTTTGCTTGAATTAGCTTTTGGTAGCTCTTCTCACTGTTCAGTTAATAATTCAAACTTTTCTCCATTTAGTTTTTTGTTTTTTTACTTCTCTTGAAGAAACACTGAGTTTTTAAAGCGTAAAAGGGTATAAAAACAATAATGAAAACAAAGTCACGATAAGTCATTTTGGAACAATTAACCAAACCTTATTCTGTATTTGCTGCTTTTTGGAGACATATATCCTCATAGAGTGCCATATTATTTCTGTTTTAATTGTTTTTCCATAATGCAGAATTCATTTCTTAATGCACGTTTTTGTGAATGTCACTTCAGGAATCATGTCAATTGACACTTTGCTTTGCGGCTGTCGTAAAAAGCGCATTTTGGCGACACTATGGGTTGACCAGCTCTAGTAATGTGTGTTCAGAACCACCATGTTATCGATCCGGGATTTATAAATATTTGTGTTTGGGATTATTTGTTGTTGATTAATATTGAAGATTACATTACGGTATAGAACATGTCTATCGATGACGTAGTTCAGCGTAGTGGAACTGGAAAATAAGATAAATCAAGGTCCAGTTCGTAGTACCTCAACGGCAAACGCTTACTGGCATCAAGTTCACACCTCCTTAAGTAACGTCAGTGAAGAAGTAAAAAAAGTTAACCAATGTAGAGTGAACCTAAATTAAAGTGAAATCGAATTAAGCATTTCAATATCAGGTAAACGAATTAGATCTCTTAGTTTCAACATAAACTAAAAGTACTTTCAAGGGAACCTCAAATTGCTTCAAGGGAGCCAAATAGATCGCGTCCAATCAGTCCTTAACGAATGATCATGCACTTCACGCTCTTCGGGTAAATTATATTTAAACATGGTTATCAACATAGGTGCATACGTCAATTTATACTAAATCTGGGCATCAATATACGTACATTTGTTTCGAAGTCAGCGAGCTCCTATTCTATTCATCACCATCTGAGCTATGCAACCTGAAAAAGCAAAGAAGATTAGCACAAGCAAATATAATCTGCGACACGTGATGGGAGGCGTCTCAATAATTCTCTTTGACACGTGGTGGAGGTCGCCGTTCTGGTCCCTAACCCCGGAAGCATTTCAGCTATTTATATACGGTGTGACACGCGGTGGAGGCTGCCGTTCTGATCTCTGTACATAGAACCTATGACCATGGTCTCATCAATAACATTTGTCAGTCTCTATAAAATATTTATCCGCTACGCCGCCATAGTGCCCCATGGGATCATTTTGAAGCAGCAATTATTGTTTTTTGAGGAACTTATGATATTCATCATAAAGCCGAGAAAATTCTTTAAGTCTTGTCTCTGAGTTGCTCAACGAAGTAAATTTCAGTTCCAGTTCTTTTTGAGATTCATTTGGATTCAAAGTTGTTTTTGAGATTTATTGGGAAACAGTGCCGGCCCGTCTTCTGGACATTTTGGCAAAAGCAGTAGTAATTACAATCATACAAAACCGAATGCCGGAGAAAAAATTCAATTTACGTCCCAAAAGTTAATACGAACACGCTAGCTGAAGAGCTTCTATTGCCTCATAATAACACAGCTACCACAAACGCTATCTTCGCAGCGTCAAAAAAGTTAAGCCGATTACCACGCCATCTCCAATAGCAAACTTAGAAAAAATAAAATTTATCTCACTAGCAAAACCATCAAAAGAAAATCTACAAAGCGGCCAAAATAAAGAAAAATCTACAGAGACAGACACTATAGAAAATAACAGGTCAGTGACGACAGAAACATTAAGCAGCAACACAGATCCCAGAACAACATCAAACTCCAAACAAAAACCAATACGTAAATGGCAAATATAACAATCAATGACGCACTGGCAACTGCAAAGTAAGCAGTGAGACCGCAATTCATAAGCCTACCTACATTCCATCTTTGCAGATGCAAAGCCAACGCTTTCTTTAAATCATATGAGAGAACGGCAATTGCAAACGGATGGGATGATGCGTTAAAAATTGCATATTTCGGAACGTTTTTGGATGGAGCGGCAAGCGTTTCGTTTGAGGAATAAACCAGAACAATGGATGGAACGACCTGCAACTTGATTTCATACGGGAATTCGAAGATACGAATTTCCACGCATTCTTAAAAAAGAAAGTAGGACAGAAAATAACATCAAAACGAGCTAGTAATAAATTATCTTTATGAACTTCGAGTACTCTATCACGAAGTCTTCCGCGGAAGCTCCAAGATCTCGCGTCAGTGGTTGATTAACAACTCCCTCTGGATTCTGGACCACCGTGACTTGCGCCGCGCCGGCCGCCGCCGGTAGGGTTTTACATGCGGAGCCACTGGTGCGCGTAGGAGTACATGCCTACGTGGTATCAACGCGAGTGTGCGAGTCACACGTCTCGGGTGACTATTAATTATCTTCTTCGCAGCCGGAATCATCTTCTTGATATTCATGCCATCGCTTCATGAATTCTGCATTCGTAGGTGTCATGACCCTTCGTCCGTACAATCTTGTATGGACCCATATTTAGGCTTTAACTTCAAACCAGTTCCAAGCTGAGTTCTTTTAATAGCGACTTAGTCATCAACCTGGCACTTCTGGCAAGCGTTCCGCCTCAAATTATAGGTTTTCCTGTTTTCTGCTTGAGTCGCCTTTATTTGACTTTTCGCCAGATGTCTCAACTCTTCTCTCCTTTCATCGAAGTTTTCTCTAAGTTCCTCCTCCAAAAGTTCTTTTATTCCCAAATCTGTCTTGTTTCTCATTTCCACACCAAACATTACATTGAATGGGCTCGTATTAATTGATCGCTGATACCTAGAATTGATCGGTCGTTGTACCTGTTCTACGTACTTATACCATTTGCTTGATTCATTAATGGCTAATTTTGAAAGGGTTGAGGTTATGATGGCATTAATCCTTTCCATTTTGCCATTTGCACGGGGTAGTCCAGTAATCTGATGGTGATTTATATTATTTAATTCCCAATAATCCTTGAATTCTTGTGAGGTAAAGGCAGTACCTGTAAGTCCTACGAAACTTTGTATTTGCTTCAACGTCCTGGTTTTTTCTGTTGATGGATACATTTTACCGTCTTCTATCTAACGGCCTTAACTCAACTGTTCTTTTAACAAACTGATATTTCTTTTTGTTTATCTCTAACCCATATTTAGCTGCAGGCTTTAACACACGTAATATACTGTTCAAAATATTGTCACGAATAAAAGGAATGACAACGTCTCAGAGAAGAGTCGTGTCACGATTAGTACAATGACGGGGTCTCTTGGTTAGACTTAACGCTTCCCTCAATCTGCCACTGTATGTTTTATTCCTGATGACGCGCCTTGCTTAGCGTTCAGGGGTGCAGTTCAGGGCGTCCGGGCCTGATTTACGACGGGTTTTATTTATTTATTTTACCTTATGGTCTATTCGAACATACATAAAAGAGAGAGTAAATATAGGTATAGGTATATATAACATCAATACTAACACATATATCACAAACACAATTACAATTATTGCCTTTATTATCACAGCTCCAGGCGTAACTGCTCGAGCCAGGAAATGGCCTCCGGTGTCGCGTGCAATAAGTCCCCGCTTGTTCCAGGAAAGGCTGTTAACGGACATTCGTAGGTGATGTGACCCATTGTTTGGGAGGCAGCACCGCATTCACACTCTGGGCTGGAGCGCATTTCCCACCTATGGAGTGCCGACCCACTTCTGCCGTGACCAGTACGTATTCTATTCAGTGGAACCCAAAGCTTGCGGGGCAGGGTGTGGTGGTTCTTTAGAATTGAGTAGGGGGTGCCAGGTCGGTGAAACTTTGCCCTGCCAGTCCGACTGCCACTCTTCGTATCCGTCAAAGTTGTTAGTGATTAGCTGTTGTGCCGTTCCGACAGAGGGACTTCTAGATTTTAATCGATTAGAATGTATGAGATCCTGGTGGATTGGCAAGTCCGGTTTCGCGGTTATTTTTTTGTACTCTCGGACCAGTATCTGCTTTCTGCGGACTCTCGGTGGCTCTATATGGGATAGCACTGGCAACCACTCGATTGGTGTAGATTTAATAGATCCCGTAATTATTCTCATCGTTTGATTCAGCACTGTGTCGATTTTACGTACGTAGGGGCTGTTTATCCAAGCTGATCCGCAGTATTCGGCCGTTGAATAGACAAGACCAAGTGCAGAAGTACGCAAGGTTGGAGCATCAGCTCCCCAGGTCGATCCAGCCAGCTTATATAGGATATTATTACGGGTTCTTAGTTTCGCTGCCAAATTGGTCAGGTATTTGTTGAACGAGAGGGTACGATCCAACGTAACGCACAGGTATTTAGGGTTGTGGTTGTAGCGTAAAACAGTGCCATTTAGAGTGACTTTTAGGCTGGTAGATGCTAGTCTATTGTTGAGATGAAAACAACAGGTCTCGGTTTTCGCAATGCTGGGTGTCAGCCTCCACTTCTCAAAGTAGTCCGACAGAATGTCTAGGTCCGCTGACAAGGTAGCTTCTATGTTTCCCATGTTCGAATGCTGGGTTGCCAGGGCCAAATCATCGGCATACATAAACTTACGGCTTGGTGTTTGTGGAAGGCCAGCCACGTATAGATTGAAAAGGAGTGGAGCCAGAACTGAGCCTTGAGGAAGGCCGTTATTAAGCAGCTTGGGTCTGCTTCGTGTGTCCCCCATTACAGTCTGAAGGGATCTATTGGAGAGCATGTTGTTCACCAGTGCTGTCAGCTTCTTACATTTTATGGTTGTCAGGAAATAATACATTAAGCCCTCCCTCCAGATGGTGTCATAGGCAGCTGTCAGGTCTATGAAGGCTACTCCTGTTTTACTGCGTTCCTCAAAGCCTCTTGCAATATAGGCCAGAAGTGCAAGAACCTGGTCTTCGCATTTGCGACCAGGTCGGAAACCAGCTTGTTCCACAGGTAAGATGTCCAAGATTCGTGGACTTATTCGGTTGTAGATTAGTCTCTCCAGTAATTTATATATAACGCTTAGAAGGGCAATGGGTCGATTGCTACCGGGGAGGTCGGCAGGCTTTCCTGGCTTGAGAATAGCGATGATTTTAGATCTTTTAAGTTCGCTTGGCAGTTGTTCGGCTTCGAGGATATTGGTGAAGAATTTTGCTAGCCAGCGCCTCGTGTTTATTCCACAGTAAGCAAGAAATTCCGGGTGTATTTTGTCAAACCCGGGTGACTTGCCTTTCTTTAAGAATTGGAGGGCTTTTGTGACTTCGTCCATGGTAAGTTCCCCAGACAGCTGCTCACACCTTATAGTTGAGTTTTTGAGGGCCTTAAACTCCTTTTTAGTTTCGGTCGAGTGGGGTTTGTCTTTTCTGGCTCTGGGCAGATTTATGGTTCGCTACCTGATCGGCCGTGACGTTGGCAAGCTTCGACATGGTATGCGAGTCGGCTCCTAGCTTCTTAAGTAAAATCCACGCCCTTCTACTTGAGTGTCGGAAATTCATGTTTTTAGTTGTTTTGTTTCATTTTTCCTTCCGTGCTTCGTCAAGGTTGTACAATGAGGGAATCCGCAACATCTGATCTGCCGTTTTCCAAGTAGTCAGCCTCGGTCCAGCATGGTATATATTCTTTCCTTACTCCTCTTGGTATGTGTTTCTTGGCCGTTGATATTACTATTTTTACAAATCTTTGGTAGTTATTTGGCAGTGGAGCAATAAATCGGATGTTTTTGTCGAGGGCGGTCGAGTATCCCTGCCAGTTCGCCTTTGAGAAGTTCCATCTTGGGAGATCGGAGCCGCGTATAATTGGGATCTGGGTGCCCACCTCCAACAGCACGGGACGGTGTTGGCTATGTGGAAAAGCCTCAAGAACATGTCGGTTCACTGGAACAGGTTTTCCCCCTTGATCAGATGACACGAAGCATAAGTCTGGGTTGGTCTCAGTACCCCATCTGACTGAGTGGAAAGTACTTCTGTGTTTGGCACTGAAGACTAGTTGAATATTATGAGCCTCAGCCCAGTCCACCAGTTTTGTTCCGTTTTGGTTGTTTTGAGAGTACCTCCATTGGGTATGCTGGCTATTAAAATCACCAGCATAGATGGATTGGTGTTCACCGGTAGGTAGGATGTTTTCTGGCCATATGGCTGCAGGAGGCAGCCAAAAGTGTGTCAGCAGCTTTAACAGTCACTGCAAAAATATCATCGACTTGAGATGTCGATATAAGTTTTACGCCCTCCAATGTGGCTCGGGCATAAGTAGCTATGCCGTAATGAGGGTGATACGTTGCACCGATAAGTCTGTATCCGTGGATTTTTCCCCTTTTCCGGAGCTGTGATTCGTCAGAGGTATGAGTTTCTTGTAAGAGAACCACATCAATGTTATGGTCCAGAAGAAACTTGGAGAGATTGTCACTCTTAGATCTACTTATGCCTTCGATGTTGAGCTGGCAAACTTTAAAAATAGGTCCAAAAGTTTTTGTCAGTTGGCTCTTAGAAGAGCCGTTTGTTCTACTCTCTAAAATCGTAGTATCCTTGTATGTTTCGATATCCAGGAGATCGTGAGATAGTCTGGATTGCCTTTTGTCTTAGCTCTTTAGCGTTACCCAGGGTGCACCACGAGGAGGCGAGCTAAGTTTGCACCCCAGCTAAGTTTGCACCCCTCACGACGGGTGAGAAGAGATGATAAAGGAAGCACTATTAGTTATAACAATAACAATGTATATTTGTCACAGACTTAATGATAAATCTTTAACAATGTCTATTGGTCAGAAATGTAATGAGATTCTATTATAACGATTATTAAGGCGCGCATGTTTTCTCGATTTGAGATATGGTTTGTAATTGTTTATAGGTCTTATAATTATAGTTTTTCTTAAGAGTTTTATGTTGAGTTTTACTTAAGAGCACTAGAATATTTCACTAAACTTTTTAGCTATTTCCCTGACTCTACTTAGACACTTGTCTTTCTCAGAACTTCGACAAACTTATCCTTGATTTGACTACTTTTACTACTGCGGTTGTGAAACCCCTAGACTCAGCAGCCGTCGTGTGGCTAACCGGTACTAGGTTTGGGTCAGGAATAAAGGAGTAGAACCTGAAGGCAGCTGTGTAGCTAACCTAGGAGCGGATAGAACCCGAAGGCAGTTGTTTAGCTAACCTGGGAGCTGGTTTTAGGTGAGACAAAAGCCTGCCGATCTGAATGATCGGTATCGTATTTATATTAAAAAAAGGTGATGACCATTGCTTGCTTAAGGTTCATAATCGCTCCCGTAGATTGCTCGCGTTGTTTATAGTTTGCCTTTAATGTTCATATAACAATCTCCAAGTTCAAGTTCAAACTTAGGACAGGGTTATATTTCTTTAGTAGCTTATGCATTTTAGTAGATTACAATATTGTCTACAAAAACTCGAGAATATAGGCAACTGAAATTATTGTCAAGATAATTTGTCTATTAAAACATAAATAACTCACTAATCTTAGTCTTTCTTGCACTTCTTTTTACAAAAGTCTTTAAAATCCGAGTAAAGCAAAGTTCAAAATATTTTAATCAAATCATCAGTGTTTAAATTGTTAATAGTATTTCTTTTATTTGATGAACATAATCAACAAAGTTCGTTCGAAACTCCCCATCTGCTGGATGCATACTAATTGCTAAACTAAGACACCTACCTCATATTTTCTTCTTTTCTTTCTCAATCTTTTCAAACATCACCTTACTCGTCTAGAAACTTTACCTCGTAAATGCCGTCGTAACACTCACTCCTTAAATTCGTCGCTATAGTCCTGGAATTTTCGTTCCTATCACCGTCGTCGTTCGTGGTGGAATTTTCCTCTTCAAAATAGTAGCTTCGCCGTGGAGTTTAACTTTTGCATAATTATTATACATATTATCTAAACATGTTTTTAAAACAATCAGTAAACTTTCAACAAATTTTAGTCTAAAAAGAATGTGCAAACCGAGTAAACGACAACTTGGTCCAGTTCGTAGTACCTCAATGGCAAACGCTTACTGGTAATAAGTTCATACCCTCCAGTCTTGATTCAGCTCGTAGTACCTCAACGGCAAACGCTTACTGGCATCAAGTTCCCACCTCCCTAAGTTACGTCAGTGAAAAAATAAACAAAGTTAGTCAAAGTAAAGTGAACGTAAATTAAAGTGAAACCGAATTAAGCATACCAATATAAAGTAAACGAATTAGATCTCTTAAATTCAACATAAACTAAAAGTGCTTTCAAGGGAACCTCAAATTGCCTCAAGGGAACCAAATAGGTCGCGTCCAATCAGTCCACAAAGAGTGGTAATGCGCTTCACGCTCTTCTGGTAGATTATATCTAAACATGGCTATCAACATGGGTGCATACGTCAATTTATACTAAACCTGGGCATCAATATACGTACATTGGTTTCGAAGTCAGCGAGTCATCACCATCTGAGCTACGCAACCTGATAGAGTAAAGAGGATCAGCACAAGCAAATATAATCTGCGGCAAGTCATGGGAAGCGTCCCAATAATCCTCTTTGACAGTACTGTTAATCGATATAACAGATATTATTTAAATATAGCATTTAACTAAAGCGGCTGGCGTATTTTATCGCACAATTGCTTAACGCTTTAAATTTTACCTGTTACCTTTCTTTTCTCCTGGCTTTATTGAGTAGCTGGATGTCTAATTTTATTTTATTTCTTTTCCAAACTCGTCTGTAGATAATGTCGTCGTTAAACTGTCGATTTTACCTTTACTACTTTACTTTACTCATTAGGTACATCAAGGTATTACTTCAAGTGAAATAAATTAATTAAAGTGTATTCGATAAGTAATCCATATAGCGTTAAGCTTAGTTACTACCGCCAAGTATAATTTTAAGGGGCCTACGCATCTTAACTTAACTTTAGCCACTTTCAATTTGTTCTGATCTGGGGTGAAAATAAATAAATAATTAGATGCTAACAAAGAGCGTGGCATAATTTTAATGTGGAAACTGGCCACCAAACGTAATGCACTACCGAAGTGTGCGTGAATTCAAGATTTGAGTCTTGGACCTGTTAAGGATAAGTTAATATGTGACAAACTATTCAAGTAAATTTGACTGTCTCCCACCCGCAATGTCATACAACCAACATAATTAGGTATCATTCCATAGAACCATTGGCTGGGTTCTGTGGGATGACACCTAATTGTGTCATTAGCAAAAGGAATGAGTCAGAAGTTGCCTTGAAAACTTGATATATCGTTTATGTAATTCGGAAAAAGAAGAGGCCCTAGCACTAATCCCTGACGTATCTTATATACAATTACCTTTTTTTAATTTTCTTGTTGTTAAGGCATACATTTTAGATTAGACATATTGTAATCTACTAAAATGCATAAGCTATTAAAGAAATATCACCCTGTCGTAAGTTTGAACTTGAACTTGGAGATTATTATATAAACATTAAAAGCAAACTATAAACAACGCGAGCAATCAACGGAAGCGATTTTGAACCTTAAGCATGCCATGATCATCACTTTTTTAGTATAAATACGCTAACGAACCTTCATGTCGGCGACTTTAGTCTCGCCTCCAGCTCCCAAGGTTAGCCATTTGACGACTGCCTTCTGGGTTCTATCCGCTCTTGAAGTTAGCCATACGGCTGCTTTAGGTTCTAGTCCATTCCTTCCAAACCTGGTACCGGTTAGCCACTTGACGACTGCTAGGACCAGGGGTTTCACAACCTCCAAAGTAAAGTCCTGACAAGAAGTTTGTCAGAGTGTTGAGAAAGACAAGTGTCTAAATAGTTGGTTAAAAAGTTTAGTGAAATCTTTTAGTGCTCTTAAATAAAACCCAACTCTTAAGAAAAACTATAAATTATAAGACAGTAAACAAAAACTTTATAAATAGTACCTCTCGCTCTCAAATCATGCGCGACCTAGTACTCAGGTACAAGTCGCCATCGTATTACATTTTTGACACGACATCGTTAACATTTTATCATTAAGTCGTTTCGCAATAGACGTCATTGATCTTAGAACCCCGTGGTAGAGACGTGCCGTAGTTTACGTTAGAAAAATGATGGGTCAAGAAAAACATTTAAATTATAATTGAAAAATTCAAATCACGCGCCTGTAATTCTTCGCGCAGTGTTGTTGGGCAAATAAAACTAATGAAGCTCAAAAATGTTTATTTACAATATAAGGCAAATTTAAACCAGGCGGACAGCGGACGCCAAAATCAACAAATTTATTGAATCCAAGTATCGCCATCTACGGGCGGCCAGTGTCACCGCAGACAGACAGACATCTACGGACGGTCGCCGAAGTACGGTCAAAAGCCGCCACTAGTTGAGAAAGGTCAGGATAAAACCGCATAAGGGGCGACTAAGGCCAGGGCCGTATCTGCAAGGAAAAATATAATAAATTAAATACAACTGATTGTTAAAATTAAAATGGAGCAATACAACAGATTTGTATAGGAGAAACTAAAGGAAAACATGGAGCAAGAAGGAGAAACTAGTGAAGACGACAAAGATAAGGAAAATAAAATTATATATGGAACAAGTACGCAAGTAAAATAAGAAACTAAAGAAAAAACAAGCAAAACCAAAAATGGGAGGTGGGATCAAAGTCTCAATGTAAATAAAAGTTGTACATAGTGAAACATAAATAAGCATAATATATACTCAAGTGTTATTAAGACAAATATATAGATAAAAACACTTAGGAGGTTAAGGAACTATATATAAATAGACAATACACATAGCATAGTACATAAAAGGAGTGATGAAGAAGAAGCTAGAATAAGTCGTGTTAAGTGAATATTAGTGAGTTATCGAGAAAAGCAGATAAAACTGAGTTGCCATTAAAATTACATTAGATTAGATTATCTTAATGATAAGCAAAGAATTTAAGCATCGGAAAGTGGAGCGTACGGACTGAAATAGCTATACTGACAGTAAGAATGTTAGCAAAAATTTTGGTATCACAAAGGCTCAAAAACGGCAAAGTTCCCAGGTGAAATCTTACGTAAGCAAGAAATGTTTATGTAAAGCATGAAGAATATAGAAGAAGCATACATAGTGAGGAAATATATAAGCAAATTATGTTTATATAATGTGTGTTTAAAAGAGAGCATACGTGGATATATAAATAATAATATAATGTCCTATATTTGGTACATAAAGCTAGTCACATAATGAAGCATAGATAGATAAGCATAGAGACATAGATAGATTAACTTATCGCTGCCTCGTGATAGATAAGGAAATAATGAAATAACTAGTCATATAATCATAAGCATGAAAATACATAGAATAAAATGTTCACATAAAGTATGAAAATTTGCATACATAAGGTGAAATAATTAAAGGAAAGTTTTTGAGAAGCATCCATAAGTTGAAACAGTTGAGGAATCATATAAAGATGTATATATAATATGAGTTTAAAAATAAAGCATACATATACAAGACAGTAGTGACGCTAATACATTAAGTATAGATAGAATAAAGTACAGATTAAGTAAATAAGGAAGTAGTAAAGCTAATGAATTATTTGTAAATAAAAGGAGATAGAATAGAGTGCCTACAGATTAAGTAAATAATAAGGAAACCTAAAATAAAGGAATATAATATAAAGAAATTAGAAATAAAAGAATAAATATAGGTGTATAGAGAAACAATATAAATATATTAGAAAGAAGAATAAAATCATAAGCTGTGAAAAACATAGCAATTTACCAATTTACCAGATCCTTGCGAGCTAGGTTCAATCATCTCAGAAGGTACAGATGTGCACAGGCATCAGCAGTCCCTCGAGTACTCCGAAAACAGTGGAATAGCTATCCAGGTATACACCCGAAGCATTCAAGTTTTTCAAGAAGCCAGACCTAAAAACAGAGAAATGCTTAAGGCAAAATAAGAAGAAAGGCTGAGCAAAGGGCAATACAATTGCAAACAATATCTAAATAGTGGAAGGTATATACAGTCAGACGTAATTTGAATAGCAGCAGCGAGACACTTGATATCTGACAAAAAAAAATAATAATAAAATAAAATTAATATTAAGCAATGGAAATTAACCAAAACTTATCGAAGCCAGTAGGTCGCAAGGACTCGTAGTATTCTTATTCCATACTTCTGTAAAACATTACATTACATTACAGTAATAAGATCAATAATAATTAAGCTTCACACAATTTTTTTCCGTATCAAATTAGCAGTAACACAGGTCACCTACAGCGTGGAATGAATAAAATAAAATTTCTATTAAACTTTCTTCCATAAAATGTAGTACAATGCCAAATGGGTCGGCAACGCTAACCTCACCCCCCACTCTTACTCAGTAAGAAGTTCTCTATGTTCTACAATTCATTACATAACAATCCGCAGTATATATGCATATAGGTATTTACGGAACGAAGGGATAGATAAAAAGGCAAAACTAATGTATAAGATAGTAAACCTATGTAACCCAAACTAATGTATAAGATAGTATAATAGTAAAACTTACCAAACTTATCCATAAGATTCTGTTACATTAGCTACAAACTAGTTTAAATCCAGAGGTAGAAATATCGCCACACTATAGCGTCCGAGGGATCCATATCAGCCACGTACAACTTCCCAGGGCAAGACAATGCAGATGCTTCCACGTCCTTCAAATTCAAATGCCTAGAAGATGGAGATAATAGTAAAAGACTGAAGTATATGGAAGAAATAGCAGCAGCAATAGATACCGAAGTAGATAGTCTAATAAACAGTTGGAATATATAACATTGATACATTTTTCTTGTCAATATTCAAGCCCCACATGGAGTACATAGCCAAAAAAGGTCATTTACCCTGACCACACCTTTTCTAACCTCAAACTCAGTCACGCGACATGTTTCCAAGAAATTCAAACTCATGCATCAAACACCCTTGGATTAGAGTTTTTATAAGCTCTTGCATTTATTCTCATTTTCAAACAGGCCAAAGATAATGATTATAAAAAATAAATTGCTTACCTCTCGTTTCGACGTATCTGTCAATATTCCTATATCAGGCAACTTCCTGGTCACATTGAAAAAGTGCATTTGGCAGAAACATAAAACCGACCATAAGGTGCAAAAATCGAACACAAATCATCGCCATTGTATCAATTTAACAAATTTTAATATAATTTATTTGATCTAGGCGATACACAACGCAAAAAACGCTACCGTCACCGTAGAAAGAAAAAAGAAATGACAATCACAGCAATTTTAACCAGTGGTCAAAAAGGTTGAGGTCGACGACTTGACAGGGGTACCAATCAAAGGAAACGATTGAAACGAAGCACTATGAAGCACTATGACCTGGTCCGAAGCAGAACTTCTGGGCGAATACTCGCTCAAGTAGAGATGGAGCAAATCCGATCCGATTCGAAACTACACGATGCAGATACACGAACAAACAGACGATGGTTACTTTCGCTGCAGTTTTCAAAGGCCACCAAGAAGTGAGGGACAAGCCAGAAGAATATTGTAGCGTAAAGTATAAGATACCTTTTATTTATTAATGTTACATATTAGAATAATTGCCTGTACGATATTTCATGGAACTGAAATCCGTAAATTTTGTACAGATAGACATTTTTAGATATAAACAAACTGAGCATGCTGAATTAGGTCAGCGAGCTTAAATAAGTCGACTAAAAGACTATAAAAAGTCAGCAAATTTTGTTTATAAGTCAATACGTAAAACTGAGTCAGATAAAATGCGATTAATATTAAAAATATTAAGTATTATTTGAATAGACAGGACCGTATTCAACTGAGAAAATGTTAGATGTACAAAATATTTTGATAATATATAATTAATCAATTTTTTTAATACACTTATGGAATTACCTTCAATATTGGTAATATAGTTAAATATGGGAAAACAAGCCCATCATTTAATTTTCCATGTAATAGATATGGTAAATATAGTTGGGTAATATTAAGAACAGGATCGACTTATTTGAATTAAGTAATGTAAATAATTATAGAAATAAGTGCTATAAATTATCTCCCTAGTAACTCTAGAATTAAAATTGTTTATAATTAGAAAGCAAAGTTCAACTAGCAGGGGATGGACGCATTCCCTGTTAACTGTAACTATACCAATTATGCAAACAAGCGTTGATTGTCGAATAGGCGCCTATTTGACAGTCAACGGTAAAGTATAGATATTTCAAATATGCAAAATACTTAGTGGGGAATTCTACATTCTACTTCTTCTCTGTTAATCTAGAATTAGAGTTAGGTATAAAATTTCAAAGACAGTTTATAAAAATATGTTTCTTTTTTATTTCATGTACCAAGCACCAGTGGAGGTCCATACTAGTCTCTCCAGCAGGCTCTCACTTATGATACCCTCAAACAGTTTAATGGTATGCTAATACTAAGACATATAGACTGCAGTGGAGGCTAGAGGGAGTTACTAAGGATCAGCCTGGATCCAGAAAGTAACAAGACCACTGTTGGAATTTTATATTGTATAGATTGTAATATCACATAGTATTATGCGGCAGGTTTTTTTGAATTGAGGTCTTTCTATTTGAGCTATAGCGGTCGTATTAATGTTGGGGACGAACATTTTAGAGGGCGAGGGAACGTGTAATCTACTAAAATACATAAGCTATTAAAGAAATATCACCCTGTCGTAAGTTTGAACTTGAACTTGGAGATTATTATATAAACATTAAAAGCAAACTATAAGCAACGGGAGCAATCAACGGGAGCGATTTTGAACCTTAAGCATGCCATGATCATCACTTTTTTAGTATAAATACGCAAACGAACCTTCAGTTCGGCAGACTTTAGTCTCGCCTCCAGCTCCCAAAGTTAGCCATTTGACGACTGCCTTCTGGGTTCTATCCGCTCTTAAAGTTAGCCATACGGCAGCTTTAGGTTCTAGTCCATTCCTTCCAAACCTGGTATCGGTTAGCCACTTGACGACTGCTAGGATCAGGGGTTTCACAACCTCCATAGTAAAGTCCTGACAAGAAGTTTGTCAGAGTGTTGAGAAAGACAAGTGTTCAAATAGTTAGTTAAAAAGTTTAGTGAAATCTTTTAGTGCTCTTTAATAAAACCCAACTCTTAAGAAAAACTATAAATTATGAGACAGTAAACAAAGACCTATAAACAGTACCTCAAATCGAGAAAACATGCGCTCCGTAGTAATCGGGTATAATAGAATCTCATTTGTCTGACCAATAATCATTGTTAAAGTTTTATCGTTAATACATTGTTATTGTTATAAACTAAACGTGCTTATTTTATCATCTCTTCTTACCCCACGTAACTCGGTCCCGGTCTACCTCAGTTACCCCCCGGCACGCTGAACTAGGCGTGTCCTCACGAATAGAACATACAGTGGTAGAGTAAAGGATGCATTGAGACCCCGTCATTGTACTAATCACGACGCGGCTCGTCTCTGAGAAGTTATTCTTTAAGAAACACGCTCCCCCCTAAGCTATTCGTGACAATATATTTCTTAAATTTTAATAATAATATTCGCAGAATATTGGCTATTGATAAAAAGTTCATAGCAAAATTATAATAATATTAAAGCCTTATCAAACTATTTCGACTGGAAAATTATTAATTTCCAGCAGCAAACTGGGCTTATCTCCAAAAATATACTAACTAAAACTAGTATCTCCGGGGCATGAAAGTTTATATGCAGGTATATAAATTTAGAATTTCAATTATCTACGCCTTCGGCTGTAAACTGAAATTCTATTGATTACTAAAACAACGTTAATATACACTTAGTATTTCCTCCGGGCATATAAGCAGTGCCTTTATATGCCAGTTGTTTTAAGTTGTAGTTTGTTTCTCGTTGCCTGAAGTTTCCTGGAATTTATTATGACATTCATAGCGATATATAGAGAACAAAGTTTCAAACAGATTGTTTTAAATCTCAACTGAAACCAACGCTCAATAATAGAAGTTTGAGCCTATTTCCGAGCCGTATACAGGTGAATGGGGCTTTTGGGAATTCGAATTTCTCCCGCAATCTGAAGGCTCGTTTATATTTATTAACAAACAATATTATATAATTGAAAATTATATTTGTAATTTTTTTTGTGGAGCGGAAAGATTTCAGTGAAAACATGCATTTTATCAAACTCCTGTTGCACTTTATATTATTAAAGAGTGAAAGTAAATTAAATGGATTAACTTGTGTCAAAAATGTGCACGCAATCAGTTATTAAAGATTATGAAATAGATTTCTGTGTAAATAAAGCAGCAATGAATGTACTAATTATTCTCAGCTGCTTTCTTCATCAAGAATGAGGATAATTTCCAATAATGATGAGACATGGAGTTTTTCATAACTCAAAATTTTATTGCATTTTTTTGCAATTATATTTAACTTTCGACTTTTATAAATTAATTTTACAATTTTTATTGTAAACAGTTCTAATAAAAATACATTTATATATCAACATTGCTGGGCTTATAAACTAGGCATTTATTGTCTTATGTCTTAATTAAACTGGATTAACTTGGCCCAAGGTGTAAAACGTTTAATCAGAGAGAGAGAGGTCTCTCGATTTGATTGGAGCAAGGCCATAAAGCACAATATCTAAACCGTTCTATACCAAGTAAGGCCATAGTATCTTCAATGTCCCGTATAAATCAGGCCTGTACCGCAGTAAATTTGTAGAAATGTGTGCAATAAATCCGAAGCGTAACTCACACCCGAATGTTGGAAGGAGACGCTCCATATTTCGAAACTATTTTAGCGCGACATGGGGAGCAGTAAATGAAGATATTTTTCATCCTGTAATTGAGAGGAACAAGAAAGCGGAATTCTGAATAGATCCTGAAGTAGGCTAGAGCAGAGATAAATGGGACTATACGCCGAACTGGAGCAAATAATGTTGGAGTAACACTAAATTATTTTGCTTGAATGAAAAATGTGCTAGTCACAATAAAGCAATTTTTGATTATCGGGTACTTCAATCCAAAATATTATGCAGATATCAGTTGTTTTGAGATAATGGAATAAAAGTCATATATATAGCAGTATAACGCAGCATATATCGATTCAAAGGACCAACCGTTTGAGAGATATTCCATTAAAATATATGTTTTAGAGCTCCCGGTGCATCGAGAGTTTCCTTTTTTATGGCAGTGGCACACACACTAAAGGGAGTTCCCATGGCACTCGACGAGCGGCGTGTGTGCGAAGATGTTGACAAACATGGTTTTTAAATATCTGTAGGTTGTCATTTGGGAGAAATACATGTCCTGCGAGTGAGCTCCACAGCGATGCAGTGCGCCAGACAAAGAAGTCCTTGTCCTAAGTCGATGTTCTAGGTAGATTCAGTTGTACGACGAACAGGTGCGCTCCTGCCGTCTGTCGTGACTGTCTGACAGGCATTGCTGGGGCGAAATGGGGCGGGCCAAATTCTGAGAACATCCGCCGTGAAAATATCTGTAAAGCAGGGATACCTCGGCCACATGTCTGCGATGTTCCAGACTATCCAGATCCCGAGTCAACTCTGGGTTGCCGACAAGACGCACTGCTTTCTTCTGAATGGAATCTAACAGCTTTATGATGTGCTTTGGTGCGGCATCCCCGATGTATGGGCAATATTCTAAGCTCTATTTTATTTGCGCTTTGTAGAGCAAGAGTAGCTGCTGCGTTGTATACACTTTTTTGTTGCGAAATAGCGCAGCAAGCTCATGCGCGACTGACTTTGCTGTTGACCGAGAAACCCAGTGGTTCAATTGACGAGGATGAAGGAATGGTTGTTCCTGCCATAATAATGTCAAGGCACGCCGTATTGGCTTTCTTGGTAAACGTGGCTGCTTGAGTTTTTGCTGCATTGAACTAGACCAAATTTCTGTCGCCCCAAGTTCGAACTTTCTCCAGGTCTTCATTAATTGTTGTAATCTACTACTATCTGACGT
>MU187367.1:9537-52294 GCA_016904865.1 Pissodes strobi | reverse complement strand
TATATGGGTCGTTTGTGCCAAAAGATATCTTAAGGAACATATTATTATGTTTCACCCTTGCAGGCATCAGGTCTAAGATGCAAGTAATAAAAGTTACCTATTCATCTCCCTTTCCTCAATTTATTCCCACTGTACGATTAGAGTACAGCTATATGATAAAGAAACGGATCAGCCTTTTATATGGAATACCACCCACTTAATTAAGAATGGCTTGTAGGAAAAAAATATTATGCGAAGTGAATCATGCATATGTCAATCAATTTTAATTTTTCTTTAAAGCAACATATTGTATTCCTTTACATTTTGACATTCTCCAGTTAATTCTCTCATTAACGTCCTATAACTATCTTCATCTCTTTAGGAAATATGAACACTTTATTGCTGGTATATACCATTGATATGCTTCTAGACTTATGAAATCTTTATGGAATTGACAATGATAAGGCGCTATTGTCACGAATAACGAATAGTGTAGATTTTGAGATTGACGGTAAAGCTTATCTGCATTATGACGGTTTGGGAAATGTATTTCGTGACGCCACGCTTTAGATGGCGTGCAGGTTATGTAGCTCAGATTCGGGATCGACCTACGAGAGGTGAGAAGAGATGATACAGACGACACTTCAGTTAAAAGCAATAACAATGTCTATTGATCAAAGCCTTGATAAATTGTGGTTTTTTTTATGGTTAGCTTCGACTTAATTCCACTCAGAGTTTACACTCTACTGCAACAACTTCAAATTATCTTTCTCAGAACTTTGACAAATTTATCGTAAATCCGACTTTTACTATTTTAGATGTAGAGGCCGGTTCTGCGCACATGTATGATGTGAAACTCGGGTTTAGGTAGGAAACATGGTGTACGATATATAGGTGATGTGACGGGCCGGCCAAAGTGTCTCGATTCCGCTAACGCGGCCGGTTAGAGAGAGACAGACAATCCAGGCCACATAATTTTATGACAGGACCAGGGCCAAATGGTCCTGCGGTCATAGCTTGAATGGTAATTGTTGCGCACAAAAAAAAATTAATAAGTAGGTACTTATCGATTCCAGAAGGGTAAAGAAAAAATCAGAAGTTCGAAAACGTTAAAAAATATATCGGTTTGATTGCAAAATGTGTTATTGAACATCTTTTTGTCGATGGTTAGCCCTTCGACTTTGCCGTTTCCTAGCTTTAAAGTGAAATTCCATTCGCCACAAGATTTCGGGGGTTAAAATGTCTGGTGAAAGACCGACCATCCTTTTTCTTGGCACATGTTTGGTCTAATTTTAAAACCGGCATCGGTCGCCCTAACCTTTTTATTTCAATCTTTTTATTCAGATCCAATAGAGAAAAGTTATTTTTAATAATATTGTCAACTGAATTTGTGCCCCCACAGCAATTGTCAGAACCCGAACTACTAGCCATGACAGTAGAATAATAAATAGTATATAAATAAAAATATAAAACACTAAACAATATTACGTACACTAAACTCACGAGTTTATATGCAGCTAATTAACAAGCGTCAACGAACCGAACAAAACAAAAATAAATTCACTGCTCGACTGGAGTATAAGACAGAATAATACTTATAATAGTAGTATATAATATTCGCCCTAAAAAACGATTTACCCCCCACTTTTTCCACACAAGCTGAATTTTTCAGGACCTATAATAAATGTGTTGCATCAGCCGTAACTTGAAGACGAAGAGGCTGGACATATTTAATTAGGGCGTAAACCCATGACGTCTCTCATTATTTATTGTTATACCATTGTTAGTTTATAAGCAAAAAATACGAGATTCGCTCTATTACCTTGTCAAGACATAAGCGAAACTTTTATAAAGAATATATTTTTTTCATTTTCCCGTTTTGTTAATTGAGTGTTATATTTAAAAATAACTATTTTTTAATTAAATTTTTGCACGGTTGAAACCGAGATATTTACATTTAAATTTTTTTTCGGCCATATGGGCTAATGCAAATGATTTTTTTTTTGACCTACAAAGACCTTATTGTGCAGTGGACCAAAAAATAAGTATTTTTTCCTCTATACGATGGTACCAATATCTCGATTTTTGATGATAGTATCCTTTTGTGGAGTCTAATTTTGTATTACCTCCGGAATAAGGGTTATCTTATCATGTAGTTTCATCCCTGAAAAAAATCAGCTTGTGACACCATACTATAATATATATTATACGCAAGAATTGCAAATTATCACTAAATTAAGCTACAACGTGCGGATCTAAATAGCGCACGGATGAGCCTTGACTTATCGTGATTTTACGAACATTCCCGACCGTTTTGCATGACGAAAATGCATTTAACAAGAGCGCCGAACACTAGCGCACGGCAGATTTAAACTAGTTGTGGTTACGGACGGAGGCCGCCGTTGGACGCTCTGCGTTTTGATCGTCGCCGTCGTGCCTCGATTTCGCTCTTATAAATAATATATTCTGCGGCCAGTGGAGATTCAAAAATATGTAAATTCGCAAATTATAGTTAGTTTATGTTAAATTGTATGTAGGGAAGATTTTATTTTTCCGTTTACTTTCGAAGGCAGTGCGCGCGCACGGGCGCACTTATTGAGAAGCCGCCCTTGCTGGGAGCATTCCCTAAATGGTGCAAATATGGGTTGTTTTTCACATTTTTGCAAACGCTGTCCAAACGGCTGCTTTTGCAGCAAAAAGTTCTTAATAAAATTTGTAGCCGAGGTAATTTTCTACAAAAAGGTCCGTGACGGCATATATCTAGTTTATACGGTTTTCAAATGTAGACAATCGCAAAAGTGGACAGTTTTTCATTGATATTTTCACTGTTTTCCCTGTGATTGCGATTTCATCATGCTGTCGACTAGAAAATTTGTCCTTTTCAAGCCATCTTAAAGTGAAATAAATTATCTTCAGAATTTATTTTTTTATCAGTTTGATAGTACACTACTGATTAAATGGCGCAAAATCGTAAAAATTGAAGAAAAAACGTAAACATTGTGCTTTTCCATCTTGCTCCAATTTCTTCCAGAAACTAATATCTGAAAGCTGTTTTCGTTGACCAAGAGTTTATGTAGTCGTGTATTGCCCAAGCAAAAAAAAATGAATAAAAACTGAGCAAAACTAAGGTGTATTTATGTGAAACTGCAAAATTATTTTTGATGGTATACCATATTAAAATTCAGTAATATTGAAAAAAAAAAACTAAAAACCTACTACCTACTTAATATATGTATTTACGAGAAATATTGATTTACAATAACAACTAATATGATAATTATGAAAATATAAATTTATAATAATTTTATTGAATTACAGGTTTTCAAGTTACTTGCAATCTAGACTCTTTCTTTTTGTTTGAAAAGGCTCTTGTTTTTGATTGAAAGTTTCTTTTATAATATTGTTTCACTCTCATTATAATATAAAATAAAATCAGAAAATATCTTGAGAATGGATTTTACAAGGAAATTCTAAAATGTTTTCATTAGTTGCCAAAAATTCGTCAATAGTATCTTCAAATACATCTACTGAGTTTATGTGTTTAAATAAAATATTCTCAAGTTTCATAAAAAAACTAAATATACTTTCTTTAGGATAATTTAAACCCTCCCCTAGATTTAAAAGCTACAAGATCGGCAACTGCTGGTAAAATTGTGGGCTTTTTTATATCTAAATTAGTTTTACAGCAAATGCAACTTGTTTCCTTGCTAACTTTTCTGCAGATAAAACCGGTTAGATAATATAATATGTACTCAAATACTTCATGATCTTCTGCATCCGTTTCGCTGTCTAACCATTCATAGTCCCAGTCATCGGCTTCTGATAAAACCACTAATTTGTCTTTAATTGTCTGCAAGTGCATGGTCCGGTTTCTTGTTTCACATGAAAAAACAGCCTTAAACTCGTTGAAGCTGAGTACTCTCGGAGTACCCTCGATATCAGGTAAAACCGTACAATTACCAAATTTTGGTGGTTTTAGTAGTTTATATACCGATAACATTCTATATAACTGAAAAAATGTTACCATGGATGGGTGATCATTGGAACAACCAGCTTGTCGAATTATTCCGAAAAAACGCTAGAACAACAATAATTTTAGTATTAAGATTTCAAAAAATGTGTACAAATTATAAAAAATACTCAAGAACATAATAAAAATAAGCAAAATATGTTTCTCATGCTATCCAACTATGTACATACGTATATAGTAAAAAAGCAAACAAAAACAATATTATTTTCAAAATTAACAAACATAGGTAATAAAATCTAGATAAATCCAAATGGCATTCAAACACTATATGCACATAAAATCAAGTCAAACTAACATCTACTTAGTCATAGTGAGATTACCCAATACCTCTAAAGGATCCTGATTCAGTTTACTAGTCAGTACATAATTGTACTTAAGTCTATCCAATAAATACGTGGTTAATTCTATTGTAGAAGTGATTGATACTCTGAAACCTTCAGCCGTACTTTGAGTCATAAATTGGTCTTTTGTAATTTTTTGTTCAGAAACCATGGTTTCCCATTTATTTAAGTACACCAGATTCTCTTCTAAAATCTACTCTATTTGGTAAGTGAAAGTGAACAAAAAATTTGCCTAAATACTTACTTTTAAGTCATCGCTGTTCTTGCGAATCGCTTCTGCAGGGTATCGACGATTCAAAGCATCAAATAAGTAATTTATTCGCTTTGTGAACAAAATTGTGTTATCCGCATCTTTAAATAAGGTAGAACGAGATTGGTAAAATTTTAAACCTTCCGCTACTGAACGACTAAAAATCTAAAAAAAAATAGTTACGAAAATTGTAGAACAAAAATGCCATTGAAAATACCTGAGTCACCAACCTCACCCTCATTTTTAGCATATTGGTGGGTCTAATATGAACCTCTGTCAATTTAGGACATACTCGTAAGTTATGTGGTTGTGTATCAATGTCAAACAATAACTTATAGTGTAGTCCCATAGTATTCCTCCATCAGGTGTCTATCAAGAAAATAAAACATATGAAATGGAAAGACAACATATTATATATACAATAACTTACAAGGGCCCGATTTTTCAAAAACCTATTCCGAAGGCATTTAATGAAATGAGGTACATCTGAAAAGAAGTAGAGAAAGCGATCGTCGTCCATAGGATGAATTGTCTTGTTTGAAACAGAAAATAATTTTCCGGTAATGCCAAACTCGGTCCACATTCGCCTATTGCATCGAGAACGTGCAATAATGTTGGTCCGAATGGCCCGAGTGTGCCGTCTTTGTCGCACGATTTTATCTCTGTTGCGTTAGCGAAAAGGAGACAAGCGGCTTGTACATTCCAGCCGCGCGTGCAATCACCTATTTATCGTACACCGTGGTAGGAAATAAGGTTACAGGTTAGGATCCCACGCATATGTGTACTTGGTATGGTATAGTATGGTAGGTAGAGGAGTCGCTCGGCAAGATTTGCCCTTCAACACGTCGACCATAATTGATCTTTTGCGTATACCGTTCTATTTTACACGAAAATTCCTATCTCTTTCGAGAATCTCAGAATATTTCGAGGGTTGAGCTTTTGTAGTTCTCCCGGTGCCACAATGGCATTTTCGAGATGCCTCAACCTTTGGCGAGTTAGTGCCTGGCATTCGCAGTATAAGGGCTCTGACGTTTCAGCCATAGTTAGGCAGAATCTACATGGTTCGTCAGTGGTTTTCCCGATTTTCTTGAGGTGGTACCTCTAGGGGGCACGACCAGTTTTATCTAATTTTTTTTTTGTAGTTTGAGAAGCTTTTTTGTGTAGTTAGGCGAATGAGAGATGAGACTTTTGGCCTGTCTCTTCCTGGGTGCATTGGCATAATGTGTCTCTTTCTCCCTTTTTTCCCAATTACTGAGTTCATATATTACGTATTCATCTAGTGATGCCACAGAATTGTTCAAGCCCGCAAAAGGCAGTCTGTGCACCTTTCCGTGCGAGCTGGTCAGCGGCTTCGTTGCCTACCATACTCTCGTGCCCTGGTACCCACATTAGGGTGAGTCTGTTTCTGTTTGCCAGTTAATCTGTAGCCATCCGATAATCCCACACTAGCCTGGAATTGATTCTGCTAGTTGCTAGGCTGCTTGACTATCTGATAGGATGTAGATCTTTGTACCTCTTAGGCCTTTTTTGGTACATTCAGAGATGGCTATATTGATAGCATTTATTTCTGCTCGAAAGATTGTGGGAGTGTTTCCAAAAGGTGCAGAGATTCGACACCTAGGTCCGTAAACGCCGGATCCCACTCCTCCTTTCATCTTTGATCCATCTGTGTACCAGACAAGTGATACCCTCTCTAGTTGTTCTAGTGTTTCTCCTGTAGTATTGCGGTGTTCAATTTCCACTTGAAAGGAGTGATCAAAATGGAGTTTTGTTTCCATAATATCGGTTGGTTTGGTTAGCGCCTCTATCTGGATGTCATTCAGAATTTTAAGGTGACCAGTCAGGTTTCCTGACTTCAGTTTTTTTTTTATCTGAGTGACTCAATACGCACTGGTCCAGGCCTCCTTTTCTTTGCATATGTGCATAGAGAGGTCAAGTAGGGTTTCCAGAGCTGCTGTGGGGCACGTTCTCATAGCCCCTGTTATACCCAGACAGGCCAGCTTTGGTACTCTTGTTAGCTTTCGTTATGTTGTTATTTCCTTTGTTTTTACACACCACACTAAGCAGACGTATGTTATAATAGGCTTTAAAACAGTGTCATAGGAGCATCAGATGATGGAGGGTTTTAGGTCCCATTTTTTACCAAAGAGTGGTTGACAGGCCCAAAGCGCTGCCGTTGCTTTTTTGATAGTTTTTTCCAGGTGTGGGTTTCAGGTTAGTTTCTGGTCAAGAACGATGCCGAGATACTTAACCGCTTTTGAAAGCTCTACCGTTGTCCCTCCCAAAGGTGGTGCTTTAAGGTTCAGCTTCCTTCTTATTGTGAATGGGATAAATACGGTTTTGCTTGGGTTGACATTTAGTCTTTCTTGTTTACACCATGTGCTGACAAAGTTGAGTGCACTTTGCATATGTTCTGAGAGAACGGTGTCATGCTTACCTCTTATTATTATAACTACGTCATCTGCGTAACCTTGGGCCTGCTTCAGCCACTGTTACCAGTAGATCGTCAACAAACAGAGACCAAAGCATGGGCGATAGGATTCCTTTTTGAGGGCATCCCTTTATTAGTTTGACTGTGACGTCTGTTTCTCCAATGGTTGCTGTGACTTCACGGCTGGTTAGCATGGATTTTATCAATTTTGTAGTGGTTGGTTCCACTCCTATGCGGGCTGTGGCGCGCTGAATGGATTCATGTTAGATGTTGTCAAATGCACCCTCTATGTCTAGAAATGCACATAGCGCTACTTCTTTTTCAGCCAGTGCCTTCTCTATATCGCGGATGAGATTTTGAAGAGCATGAGTGGTAGATTTCTATGCGAATTGTTTTGCATGCTGTGGAGCATTAGAAAGGAACTTGTGGTAGTAGGTGGTCTATACCTTGTTGTAACAAGGCTGAAAAGATTCCATCTACTCACGGGGATTTATAGGGTTTAGAGCTATGTATCGCCCATCTTACTGTGTTTTTGTAAAGATTTTGTTGGCACATGTGTACTTGGTTTGGATGAGAAACAAAATCTTCCTAACTGATGATTCGCTTGCGTATTTATATAATGAAATATGCTGATCGTTGCACGTTTAAGGTATATAATCGCTTGCGTTGACAGCTTCCGTTGTTTATAATTTATCTTAAATGCTCACATATTATTTTCCAACTTGTTGAATTTAGGACAGGGTAGCATTTACTTAGTAGCTTATGCATTTTAGTACTTCATACTATTTAAATCGAAACGTCAAAAAATGTCAGTGAATGTTAATTAAATTTGAATTTAACTTTGCTGAGATTGCATCCAAAATACGCCTCGCCAAAGATGAACTTATATACATTTTGACTATGTTGAGTTGTGGAGAATTTCATCGGGAAGTACATGATATTTTCAATAAAGAATACCATGACAGTATCTAGTGTAGCAATTAAATGGAGAACTTAACTCATAAATGTAAATGTAAAAATTTTCTGTGGGAACAAAATTACGTATAGGGCATATCTTCTACATATCCCAGTAGCTAATAAAATGTTGTTCAGTGATTTTGCAGGACGAAGATAAGCTAATTCCCTGCCTAGTATAAATTGCGTCACTATCATCCAAAGCGAAAGATTTAACGGTTGCTAATTAGTAAGCATTATCAAAGTCTTTCACGGACCGCAATTTTCGTACACAATTATTTTAATGTATAAAGGACCGTCGACGTCAGCATCAAAGCAGAGGAACATAAAATAACCCGCCGTTCCATTGTGACAAAGAGTGTCGTCTCTGCAGGATCTAGATCACGGTTTTGTTGTTCCTGCAAAGGGCGATAGAGATAATTAGAGTCTTTGGTAAGAGATGTATCTCCAGGGAATTTGTTTATATTTGCTAGTATACGGTGTTGCCATTATTCAGTTCAGTTTGCTTTGTCAGAGAATTCGGTTTCCCGTGGCTAATTTCTGATTAACTAAGATAGATGCGATGGAATGAAATATGTGGTAAGTAGAGTCTCTTAAAATGTAACGTTAAGGGGCAATGTCAAACCGAATACAATGAAGTTTCATTTCAGCGTCAGGCAGTTAGATAATTATGAAAGTAAGTTGAAAAATTCGCAATACATCGATAAGTCGAATATGATGGAGGAAACACTAAGACTGCCTACGGTTTGTGGTTCAAAGACTGCCTAGTGGAATCCATGGGTTGCGTAATTCGGCCACTACTCTCTAAAGATAAATTAGAGAGGGAGGTGGCGAAAATAGGTAAGACCACAAGCTCTGTTAAGAATCTGATAAAATTCCTCCTCTCACAGAGTCTGGATTTTATCACTTTCTTGACAATATGCATTCTAGCTATACGCATGTTGTTCGTAGCCAAAAATATTTAAACTAAATATTATTTTATATTAAAATGTAAACCAAAAGGCAAATATTTTTCATCAACCAAATTTTAGACAGCCGGATAAGTCGCTCACTTTAGTGAAGGCACACAGCTTCCTCGGCTGTATCTTTCTTACGTTCTTTAGCTTCAGC
Source organism: Pissodes strobi (assembly GCA_016904865.1). Classification (NCBI taxonomy): domain Eukaryota; kingdom Metazoa; phylum Arthropoda; class Insecta; order Coleoptera; family Curculionidae; genus Pissodes; species Pissodes strobi. The sequence continues at coordinate 43,199 of MU187367.1, read as the reverse complement.
ATTAAGCTCCCGCCGTGCCTAAGGATCAGCACTGAGTATACAGGAATTAACCCTTAGCAGATGTCATAATTCAGAGATGGGCCTTGTTTTGGCTGCTTGATACCTAAATTTTGTGCGATTCGCACGGAAAACTGCAAGTTGGAGTATTGGATGACTCTCATATAAGACAAGTTATCACCTCATCACCTTACCATCGACTAATCACCAAATGGTTACCCTTAGTCAGAAAAATCCGAACGTGTGGTACACAGAAGAAGCCTCCTCGAAGATTGCATTGTCTCTCACGAGAACCACAATCGGCCGTACCCTGGAAACGTTCAACGTGTTCAACGGCTAATTCTTCGAACACCGGATCTACGATAGTGAACGAAAATGAGCAATGTCGTTACAACAAGCTTGCCAAGGGCGAGGTCTTTCTCAAGACCATTCTTGGTGACGATTTCAATTAATATTGAAAGGATTTCTAGTCTTAAGGAAGTTTTATTGGCGGACATGTGCAAGGAAACAGAATACGACGTGCTTCTAGTACAGGAGATCTACCGAGGCATCACGCGGAACAGACCAAGGGTGGCTGGCATGAGGATGATTGTTGAGAGACCACATGATCAATATGGGAGCGCTATTTTTGTCAATCCTGTTATTGACGTCATCTCCACCTCCATAACAGAATTAGATAATATTGAGCTGCTGACCATCCGCACTCCGAATTTTTCAGTGACGTCAGTGTACAAACCACCGGATGTCAAGTTCAAGTTCTCAAACCCGAACGATTTCCGCCAGCAGGACATCAACTTTGTCATCGGCGGCTTCAACTGCAGGCTCGGCCTGGGGCTACAGTGAAACGGTTGAAAATGGGGCAGAGCTCGAGAAGTGGGCCGAAACCAACGAACTGCAGATAATACACGATCCCAAACTCCCACCCTCCTTCCACTGTGGTCGCTGGAGACGAGGATATAACCCCGACAACATCTTCGTGAGTACAAGGGTGGCGGCACAATGCGAAAAGAGCATCGGGGAACCAATACCGCGAACCCAACATAGACCTATAATATGTTCCATCAGCGCCTTGGTAAAACCGGAGGATGTCCCCTTCAAAAGACGCTTTAATTTCAGAAAGACTAATTGGAACAAGTTCAGAAAAGACCTCGATGTCGAGATAGCGAGAATCGCTTCTCAGCCATAGATGTACGATACATTCATAAAATTGGTTCGGAAGACCTCAAGAAGAAACGTTCCCAGAGGCTGTCGGACCGAGAACATCCCTGCTCTATCTGGAGATGCGAAACCCCTTCTTTCATGCTACCAAGAACTGTACGACGCAGACCCCTTTGCCGAGGAATCATTTGAGGCTGGAGAAATACTGATGGCAAAAATGGCAGAGGACCGAACGGCTAAGTGGTGTAACATGCTAGAAAACCTAGACATGAAGGTCAATAATAGCAGACGGGCATGGAAGACCCTAAAAAACCTGAGTGGTGACGCCATAAAATCAGTCCGGAACTTTACTCCAGTCACTTCAGATCAAGTAGCCACCCAACTGCTACTGAATGGTAAAACAAAGGGCAAAAAATCCAAAGAGCACATTAGTAGGGACCTGGATCATGAGCACAACTCCCTCGGTGCCCCTTTTTCCATGACTGAACTTGTAGCTGGGATTAAAATGATGAAACTCAACCGAGCGGCGGGCGTGGATGATTGAGGGCAGAACAGATCAAGAACTTTGGACCACAAACCCTGCAATGGCTCCTCAACATGTTCAACGTATGTGTCACGCAACTGAAGATCCCCAAAGAATGGAGGAAAGCTCGTGTGGCCGCGTTACTAAAACCTGGCAACGAACCGACTGACCCTAGGAACTTCAGGCCCGTGTCCCTTCTGTGCCAACTCTTCAAACTGCTGGAGCGATTGATTCTAACCCGAACAGCGGAGACTTTGGATGCCAAGATTATCGAACAGCAAACCGGCTTTCGTGCAGGGAAATCATGCTGTGACCAAATCCTCAAGTTGGAGGTCGCCCTTGAGGAACTGGCAATCTGTTACCAGAAAAATCACCTAAAGCCCAACTCAGTTCTGCGCCTTCCATCTGAAAAACAAAGAAGCGCGGCGTGAGCTCGAGATACATTGGCGAGGCGAACGACTGGAGCACTGCCCGACGCCGAGATACCTGGGCGTGACCCTGGACCGTACCCTGTCCTTCAGACAACACTGCATCAATACTTAAGGCAAAGTTAGTGCGCGAAATAACATATTGCCAAAACTCACAGGTACAGCATGGGGAGCTCAACCAAAAACGCTCAGAAGCTCGGCTTTGGCGGAAAACGCCGCACTGGTTTGGGCAGCTTCAGCTCACGCGAAACATGTGGACGTCGCTATTATCGAGACAGCGAGAATCGTGAGAGGCTGCCTAAAACTAACTCCAGTTGATAGTTTGTATCCACTTATTGGCGTGGCATCCCCATATGTGCGAAGAGCTGTCGCCACGGATGCTGAAAGGACGAAACAGGAAACCGATGCACGTCATCCTCTGCACCAACACGAGCCAGCCGATCGACGCCTAAGATCAAGGAAGAGCTTCATGGCAAGATCACACATACTCGAGGGGTCCATAGGAAATAACCGTATCACTGGGTGGACCCAACAGCTAACTACTCGGAAATACCCAAGAGAAGAAATGGCTCCAGGCAAACACCTCCCTTTCGCGGTATGGAAATCCCTAAATCGGCTAAGGACAGTAGTGGCAACGTGCAAGACAAATCTGTTGAGGTGGGAAATGTCTGAGAACAACGATGTACTGTGTTCATGTAGCCAGCCCCAGGATATGAGCCACCTACTGGTCTGCCTACGACTGGAAGAAGGATGCACGCACGAAGACTTAATTTTATGTAACGACAAGGCTATTTCAGCCGCTATTTTTTGGAAAGATATCGTATGAGGCGGACACGGAAAGTAAGTAAGTATCCGAACGTAACTATATTAAAGAGTATATTAATCAAGATTCCTAAGCTTATAGCTTTAAATTTACTCCAATATTTTGGATACGAAAATAAATCTGCTAGAAGCACCAATAGTACAAGGCTTTCAGCAGCAGAGAGCCGAGAGCTTGATAACTGATGTAGGTATTGATTAACCGGCATGGTGGCTCAGTGGGAAAAGCCTCTGTCCACCGTGGTGACACGCCGAGCTTGACCGAGTTGTAAAAAATCTGGTGCTTTGAAATTTAGCGGAGCCACAGACAAGTGTAAAATGTATCTGCCCCAGTCTCCTCATTCACGCCGGTAACCAGGGCCCGTGGGATCGGATATCCCTTGGGATTGAAGGGTGCAGTTATACACGTACTAGTCGGTAGATCAAGCCAAAGTACGGCGTGGGACGGGCTTGTACAGATAGCCCAGGCTCGTGGCAAAATCCAAGGGTAGAAGCCTTTGGGGGTTAGGATTAAAAGTGATCAAGGACCGTGGTTCGGAACCCAGGATAAACTGTACATTAGTGATAAGAAGTTTCGTCCACAATACAATATGTTTAGGTTGAAGAAAATCTCAGCTTACTTGGATAATATTTATTAAATATTCAAATCAAAACGCCAACGTTTCGACACTGATCAGTGTCATCCTCAAGGCTAGATTACTACGAGTCACAATTAAGACGAGCGGTCATTAAGAATGAATCTCATGCCGTCACAATGCTGTTTCGGTTTCGGTACTGAGGATGACACTGATCAGTGTCGAAACGTTGACGTTTGGATTTGAATATTTAATAAATATTGTCCAGGTAAGCTGAGATTTCCTTCAACCCAAACATAAACTGTAGATCCCATCAGGGGATCAACTAGCCCAATTGGTGGCCTAGATGCAACGCCCGCTAAAGGGCCGCTTCTCCTAATCACTACCTTGGCATTGAATAACAAGGATATTGATATTTGCTCATAATAATTCTTTAAATATTTGGCGCATACTAGTTCTAAAGAAGATTAAAACTTTGGTTCAATATCAAAACTTTCTGAGGAATGATGAAAGTGAAACAAATTTTCTTCCAAAAGTTGTACTTCTCATAAATGAAATGTAGCACACACTTTACAACCATTCTGTATTTATTTACTTTTCTATTAGAAGATATTAGCAACCTTGGTGCTCATTCGTCAATAGACACGTTTTTACTAAATTAACTATGCCGTCCAACAGGGATGCAATAATTTTTATATCTTTTAGCATAACCATATTACCCTAACTCCATTTAACTTTATCTGAAAAAAATAAAGCAACCTTTGATTGACTATTTGTAAACTGAGCTATAGCATTGATCTGATCACAATTACTGCATTAGTAATCGTATTAGCTGCATTTTGAGAGCTCAGCCCAATAATGGAAGCAGCTATTGCACAATAAACAAATGTTTTTAAAAAAATAGTCTGCCATAAATCGATTCCATAAACTTTGTAAATTTAACGCGTGAAAAAACAAAACCGTTAGTGCCGTTTCACTGCGGCCAGATTGCCAATTTTCGGTCCTATATTATTCCCTCTATTCAAGACGCCGAATGGGATTATTATGTTTCTATTTCTAAGAATGGGAATCCGCTACGAACTAGAGGAAGTCGGTGCTATTGATGCCGTCCCGCCGAGGAAGCAATATGTGCAAGGCAGAGCACAGTAATATAGCGGCATTATATTAATATTGCATTTTCAACAAATACATGATCTGATGAATCTGCCGGAGGTTCTTAAAATCAGAATCGGTATGACCTTTTCTGACCGAGCCACATAGCAAAAGTACTCTTCAGGCGTCGAATAAGAGTATTGAGCCGAATATGCTTCAGTATATCTCATCATCAGAGTATATGGAAATACACTTTGATTTGACTACCTATACTTTATAGACTCAAGTACATTCAACCTGCAGATTTATGATCGTTTCGCTCCAGAATAATACTATCAATTTTGATAAAGTAAAGTAGTACGAAAATACTGCTTTCATGAACACATTTTGGAGATATTTAATTAACAGCTGCTTACTTTAACTTTTAGCTGGTGACTCTAGATTAGAATGAATGAATGTACCATTGCTTTTACCTTTCCTACCTTTTAACAGAACGGTAGCCAGATATAATGCAGCATATTTGTAATAAGTTCATCCTATTTCAGAAGACGATTGAAACTGTACGAGCTTTTTGAGGAGCTAAAAAATCCACATGATACACCTGTTCCTCCAGATGATCAGTTCTTTAGCATTGATAAGTACTATTATTCTGATGAAATACCTGTTCCTACATATGATCAGTTCTTAAGTATTGATAAGTATTATTATTCTGATAGCATGTGAGGTAGACTCCTAGCACTGATAGAAATTGGTTAACACCCTAGCACTGTCAGAATCAATACTTGATTTGTTTATATTTGTATATTTACGGATTTAAGTTGTTCGTCCATATCTACACATCCATCTAAGCATAAATGCTAATAACTATAATTATTGGTAATATTCTTATGCCGACTCTTCATCTGTTCATAAAACCGTGGTACTTATAATCATTGTGGTGATGCTAAGAGACTATACTGATATGCTTTAGCATTCCTGCTGTATCCTAGTTCGGTTGGCAATCAATTCAGCTCCTTTATTTTCTTGATAAGCTGAAAAGCACCTTGAAAATACTCGATATATGCACAGCTATTGAAAAAGCACCGCATTCGCCGAAACATATTTCGAGCAGGTTGGAGTTCATTGAAACCGAAACGTAAAATTCACATTTCGCTTATTCTGTTGAAGAAATAAACCGCGATCGTAAATTGGCAATTTGGCTCCGCTGCAACGGCGTTAATGATTTTATTTTCTCACGCGTTAAATTCGAAAAATTTATATGGCTGTGTTTAGTTGCTACTCGATGCCTGTTTGGAGTTTTGCGCTCGTTATTTCAAGTTGTCAGCAGTTTCTAGCATTTTGAAGCATGTATATTTAGATTACCGGACCAAAAAATATAAATGCGAATTTGCCAATATTTGGTTTTATTTTCATCGCTAATAAAAAGGAAATGTCAGCTTTTCGAAGCGATGAGGTTCTGCAACGGTCTGTATATCTTTTACTGGTAATTTTTCATCTATAATGATTAGGAGGAGCTCATGTTTTTTGGGCGTCTTATAATATCTAGTAGTAGTTTGTACCATTCTTTTATCTTCGCATATAACAACCAAAATTATTTGGAGTATTTTAAGATAAGCCTTCATTTCCAAAGCTGGGGAATGTTATTAAATAGAAGTCAACATTCAATTTCATACAGGCCTACAGAAAACAGGTAAGAACGCGTAAATTTAAACCATAACCACATAGCGAATTTTTTCTACTAAGGAAAGATGATCTAGCCTGCATGCGCTTCTGTCGTTTATTCTGCTGGTATCAGCATCATCTAAATGGCATCTGATATATGTAAAGCTGCATTTATTAAAACAAATTTTAATCCAGATGTTACTCTCACTCATTTGAAATGTATTCGATTTACGGGTCCGATTGCTAAACGTCGAATCAAGCCACTTGTCAGTTGAGTGCATTTGAGCAAGGGTTTTGTGAGTGCTAAAACCTATCTTTAAACCTTGTGCTTACAAACTGTGATCATGAATATAATTGGAGGTAAGCCCACTTACTTATCTTAATTTGTAATCTTTTACTGCGCATGATATTCAAACACTATTAGGACGTATGAACACTATACTCCTAGTATAAAGGCTTTATAGTTTATTATAGTGCATGTTAAGTGGTTCTTATAAAACAACGGTTGTAAGATGTAATACAGCATAATTGTATTAAGTTCTTATTTCAGAAGACCGTTGAAACTAAACGAGTGAGCTTCTTGTGGAGCTTAAAAATCCAGATAAAATACCTGTTACTCCAGATGATCAGTTCTTTAGTATTGATAAGTATTATTATTCTAATAGCGTGTGAGGGAGGTTGACTCCTAGCACTGATAGAAAATGGTTAACACTCTGTCACAGTCAGAATTATTACTTAATTTGTTTATATTCGTATATTTACGAGCTTTAGTTGTTTTAAATTTAAAATAACGTATACTAAAATATTCATATAATGATGAAGTTTCTTGCTTTATTTAATTTAAAGTTAGAAAGTTTACCCCTCTGATGCAACGAAAAAATGCCATCTCTCCTATTTGATGAGATTCGATATGAAATGGGCGGAGAGCAGGTGGATGTGATTCGTAAACTTGGAATTACGGTCACTTTGACAATATTGGTTTCATATGATGAGACACAATATCGATGTACCACAAGTCTTGGCTGAGGTCTTGGTGATGAGCGTCAAGATATACTGAATGTTGACGCACATTCATTTTGCGGAGGATTGCCTTTCAGATACATTCTAGAATTTGCAAACGATTACTCACAATGTATTATAATTAAAAAGCAGGAACTGAAACTAATAATCGCTCGTACATTCAACAACTGTTACATTGTTGCAGTATAAATATTAATTTTAATCATTTTTGAAATAACCCTATAGTAATTTATACTGTATACGTGCAGCCTCTGTTCAAAAAAATCGACCAAGATCATATCTACCACGTAATGTAATAATTTTCTACTACCATATTCTAATTGGTTAATTAGCCATACGTTAAGACATAGTTTTTTCATTATTACAGCCAATAAGAATGGGGCATCACAACAACAATATGTAAAATGTATAAATTTTGACAGATCATAGTACTTATATTTCACCATTATGTCTGATCATAGAGAAAATAGTGCATGCAACTCAGATTTAATGGATGAGATGACACTCACATTTACAACGACATTTGCCGTAGGCTGGTGTCATAAGCCACATCGTGCCTTTAGTGGTTTCAAAGATCGAATTTTATCCAGCACATACAGTCGGGTAAATTAATTAACTTTAGTGGCAAAAATATATATAACAGCTTTTGTACTTAAGAACAAAAGTATTTTCTAAAGGCCAAACCACTTTTGATTGTACAATATACTTAGAAGCAAACTTTCGATTCCATACAGGAATACAGAAAATAGATAAGGACGCAATATCTTTAACCTCAGGTTGTGAATGAAAACCATTACCACATAGCACATTTGTTAACTAAGGCAAGATGATCCAGCCTGCATGCGCTTCTATCGTGTATTATGCTGGTATGAGTTCCATCTAAATGGCATCCGATATATGTGAAGCTGCATCTATTAGTATTATTTTTAAACCTGACATTACTCCCGTCCATTTGAAATGTATTCGATTTCCGGGTCCGATTGCTAAACGTCGAATCATGTCTCTTGTCAGTTGAGTTCATTTGACCTAGAGTTTTATGAGAGTATTTTTAAACTTTGTTTTTACGAACTGTGATCATGAGTATTATTGGAGCTATGCCCACTTATTTACCTATATTTGTAAATTTTTACTGCGCATTATATTCAAACACTATTAGGATGTAATATGTAATAAGTTCTTTTTATTTCAGAAGACCGATGAAACTGCACAAGCTTCTTGAGGAGCTTAAAAATCCAGATGAAATGCCTGTTCCTGCAGATGAATAGTTCTTAAGTATTGATAAGTATTATTATTCTATTAGCGTGTGAGGTTGACTCCTAGCACTTATAGAAATTGGTTACCACCCTAGCACTGTCAGAATTATTAGTTGATTTGTTTGTATTTGTTTCTTTACGACTTTAAGTTGTTTTCAATATAAAATATCGTATATTAAAATATTTATATAATGATAAAGATTCTTGCATTATTTAATTTAAAATTAAACATTTACCTCATCTGATGCAACGAAAAAATGCTATCTCTCCTATTTGATGAGATTCGATATGAAATGGGTGAAGAGCAAGTGGCTGTGATTCGTAAACCTGAAATTACAACCACTTTAACAACATTGATTTCATACGGGGAGACGCAATATTGATGCATGACAAGTCTTGGCTGAGGTCTTGGTATACTGAATGTAGACAACCGAAAATTTTGCAGAAGATTGCCTTTAAGATATCTTCTAGGATTTGCAGACGATTAGTCACGAGGTATTCTAAATGTAAAGCAGGAACTTACATTAATAATCGCACGGATATTCAACAAATATTACATTGGTGAAGTAGAAATATTAATTTTAATCATTTTTGAAATAGCCCTATAGTAATTTATACTGTGTAAAAAATCGACCAAGATCAAATCTGCCACATAATGTACTAATTTTCTACTACCATACTTTAATTGTTTAATTAGGCATTCACTGCCGTCACTTTAAAGAGATACGTTAAGATATAGATTTTTCATTATTACCATTATGTCTGGTCATAGAGAAAATAGTGCATGCAACTCGGATTTAATAGATGAGATGACACTTACATTTATAACGATATTTGCCTTGGGCTGGTGTCATAAGCCACATACTCGTGCCTTTAGTGGTCTCAAAGACCTAATTTTTTCCAGCATATACAGTCGGGTAAGTTAATTAACTTTAGTGGAAGAAATATGTATAACTGCTTTTGTACTTAAAAACAAAATTATTTTCTAAACGCCAAACCACTTTTGATAGTACAATATACTTAGAAGCGGGCTTTCGATTCCATACAGGAATACAGAAAATGGATAAAGACGCAATATCTTTAACCTCAGGTTGTAAATGGAGACCATAACGACATAGCACATTTTTTAACAAAGGAAAGTGGATCTAGCCTGCATGCGCTTCTGTCGTGTATTATGCTGGTATCAGTTTCATCTAAATGGCATCCCATATATGTGAAGCTGCATTTATTAGTATTAATTTTAATCCAGATGGTACTCTCGCCCTTTTATTCGACTTACGAGGCCGATTGCTAAACGTCGAATCATGCCACTTGTCAGTTGAGTTCATATGACCTAGAGCTTTGTGAGTGTTAAAACGTATTTGTAAACTTTGTTCTTACGAATTGTGATCATGAATATTATTGATGCCCACTTATTTGCCTACATTTGTAAATTTTTACTGCGCATTATATTCAAACACTATTAGGACGTATGACCACTATTCTCCTTGTTAAGAAGCATTATAGGTTATTATGGTGCATGGTAAGTGGTCCTTTTAATGGAACGGTAGTCAGATATAATACAGCTTATTTGTAATAGTTCTTCTTATTTCAGAAGACGGATGAAACTGCACGAGCTTCTTGAGGAGCTTGAAAAACCAGATGAAATACCTGCTTCTTCAGATGATTGATAAGTATTATTATTCTAATAGCGTGTGAGGTTGACTCCTAGCACCGATAGAAATTGGTTAACACTCTAGCACTGTCAGAATTATTACTTGATTTGTTTATATTTGTATCTTTACGCGTTTAAGTTGTTTTCAATTTAAAATAACGTATACTAATATATTCATATAATGATAAAGATTATTTAATTTAAAATTAAAAAGTTTACCCCATCTGATGCAACGAAAAAATGCTATTTCTTCTATTTGATGAGATTCGATATGAAATGGGTGGAGAGCAAGTGGCTGTGATTCCGAAACCTGGAACTACAACCACTTTAACAAGATTAATTTCATACGTTGAACCGCAATCTCGATGTATCACAAGCCAAATCAAATCTACCACATAATGTACTAATTTTCTACTACCATACTCTAATTGATTAATTAGGCATTTACTACCGGCACTTCAAACAGATACGTTAAGAAATAGATTTTTCATTACCACGCAATTTTATAGCCAATAAGAATGCGACATCACAGTAATATTTAGTCAATATCAAAGATTGCCATCACCGCTACAGATTAAAACATATCTATTTTAAAGGATTATAATCCTTATTTTTCGCTATTATGACTCATCGTAGAGAAAATAGTGTGTGAAACTCAGATTTAATAGTTATTACGACACCCGCATTACGACATTCGCCTACGGCTGGTGTCATAAGCCACATACTCATGTCTTAATAGTAATCACTAACTCTCATTGCATTGTATACTATTATAGCTTTTTAGTGATTTCAGCTGACAGCAGTCAAACACCTAATTTTAATAATATTAGGGATAATAAGTACACTGCTTTTAAATGTTTCAAAATAATTTAATGAGATATTTTTCTCTACGTATGTTTTGGCTTGATGAGGCCTTTATCAAGAGTAGTTGAATACTAAAATCTAAATTGTTATACCCTACTAAACTGCCTGACGGTATTTTGTTTTTATTGCACTGTCAATTATGCAGGTGTTTAAAGAGCAGGTCAGTTAGTCGTTTGTATTTAAAACGTCTGTTTTTTGTGACTTTTGGATTTCTAGGTACTCCAAAAGGTTCAGCCTTTTGCTTTTTGTTTCGGTGTGTAAAAGTTTGACATTATTCATATCTATAAAATGGTTATTTTCTATACAATGTTTTGCTAAGCCAGAGTTTTTAATATTATGTAAAATCGATTTTTTGTGTTCTTTAATCCTAATATTTAAGTTTAAGAAAAAACTAAAGATCATTTTAACTAAACAATTTTATAACCCTGCATTAGAATTAGAAAATGAGCCGTTTAAATTTATCAATTATATTCCGAAAATTACAGATAAAGTTTCAAAAAAATTAAATAAATTTGGCTTTAAAACAATTCAGGTTAATAAGAATAATCTAGGGAGACAAAATTGGCAAACAATCTAAATCTGGTGTTTACAAAATAAATTGCGTGAACTGTGAGGCCGTATACGTAGGAAAAACTGGTCAAAACCTAAATATTAGGATTGAAGAACACAAAAAATCGATTTTACATAGTATTAAAAACTGGCTTAGCAAAACACTGTATAGAAAATAACCATTTTATAGATACGAATAATGTCAAACTTTTATACACCGGAATAAAAAGCAAAATGCTGAACCTTTTGGAGTACCTATAAATCTAAAAGTCACAAAAAACAGACGTTTTAAATACGAACGACCAACTGACCTGCTCTGTAAATACCCGTATAATTAACAGTGCAATAAAAACAAAATACCGTCAGGCGGTTTAGTAGGGTATAACAATTTAGATTTTAGTATTCAACTACTCTTGATAAATGCCTCATCAAGCCGAAACATATGTAGAGAAGAATATCTGATTAAATTATTTTGAAACGTCTAAAAGTAGTGTATTAATTATTATTCCTAGTATTATTATTCAACGATGTTTCACAAGGATCCTACCGCAGAAACTATTCATTGTATTAAGAACCTAATTTTATCTAGCACGCACAGTCGGGTAAATTAATTAACTTTAGTGGAAGAAACATGTATAACTCCTTTTGTCCTTGAAAAGAAAATTATTTTCTAAAGGCCAAACCACTCTTGATAGTACAATATACTCGACGTAAAAACTTTCCCCAAATTTAGCGCTCGCGAAAAGAAAACCATTAATGGTATTGCGACTTGGCCAGATTGCCAATTTTCGCTTCTCATTTATTCCTTCCATTGAATACGCGGAATGGAAATGTTATGTTTCTCTTTTTCTGAATTATATCTTAACGAATGTAGGGGAGAGTGGTAGAAATTCGTTCCTAACACTAGCTAAGTAAAATAAAATCTCTTCTGATATTGATGAGACTAAGTTCTTTTGATTCTATTCTAATTCACATATGAAGACATCGGAAGATATCAAATTTATGTATTTCTGTAACAAGCGGATTCCTGCTGCGCTAGCGTAGCGAGATTCTGCAAAAGAGCACGGACTACGCAAAATTATATTTTGCGACATATTTCATAAAATTTTTGTTCTAGTTTTGAAAACTTTTACTAATGAAGATAATAAGAGTCTTTAATATGCTTAGGTACCTTGTCAAAAACTTTATACGACCAGTTAGATAAAGTTTTATTTACGTAACTAGTTACATGTAAGACTTTTCAAAACCCACTTAATCCCTGTAAGTTATGAGAAGTGTCACCTTATATGACAAAGAGGAAAAAACACATTTTACCCTGAGTAGTAAATTAACTTTACCTAATCGTCCTATCCAAGCCAAGGCCCCTCTAAGGAAAAGTTCGGGTATGAAAATAAAGAAAAATAATGATTTTTATGGAGGCTCCTAAATCAATTAAGAAAGTACTTTCGGCTCGTGTTTGTTTAGATGAAAAGAAAGTTGAACGTAATGGAAATCTCGTTTTCTTGAAAAACAGCTTTTTTGTCCCTAGATGTTTATTTTGACTTTAATAAATGACCGGGACGTTTAGTTTTGGTAAGACCGCTTAAGGGATGGTAACATTAAATGTATGTATTGTCTCGTCCCGAAAGGGACACGCAGGAATTATGGTTGATTGATGGATATTATTTCCTTCAGCTTCACTAACCCAACCACGAATTCGGGTCCAGTAAAAATCTGTTAAAGTTTTATAAGACCTTCATGATTTCCAGCGTAAATATTCGTACGATTTTGGCATTTAAAACATTAGAAATTTAATAAAAAATTATCTAAACGCATCAAATATGTGGGCCTAATATTTGTTCTTAGAATAATAAATGCAAAAATTGCCATATAATTTACGAATCTAATAGGCTGTATATAGAGAAATAGGCAATAGTTTGGGCTGGTTTGGGAAGAATAACCCAAAATCCTCATATTTTAAAATAAAAATCTATAGAAACTGATTGTTCATTCCATTATAATGTAATTCCAATGGAAGTAAGATGGTAACAACTCTTGCTTTTTCAATCATTTTTCTCTGTCTTCATTTATGTTGAACTGAGAAGTTCGAACAAAATATCACATATTAATAAAAATTATAAATCTTTCATTTAAAAACTAGTAAATTACTTCAGCTTAGAACCGATATTAATAAAAACATACATATAAAAACGAAGTTCAAACAGTCCGTTAGTAACTTTATATCATAAAAAGCTGAATATGCAAAAATGTTTCGCAATTTCCTAATTCAAATCGCATTTGAGACCCAAAGCAAATGCGTATGCTATGACCAAAAAAAAACGCACAGAGAATTACAACACCATTAAGTCGTAAAAGGTATTTTACGTTACTTCACATTGGAGTACATTCGACGCCCTGGGCTATATAATCGGGGTAATCATTCCCTTGGCAGTTGTGAGTCAAGCCAACTGCAAAGTGGAACAATTTTGTTGCAGAAATATGGGACTTTATCCTGAAATGTGTTTTTTATGTGAATGGCTACAGTTTCCGGCAGTTGACACATATTTTTAGATAGTTATTCCTATTTTTCGTAATACAATGTAGTAGCGTAGTAACAAGTTTTTCATTGTTGGCTTAAGAAACTTTTAATTAAATAGTTGTATCGACAAGAACAATTATTCTGAAAATGCGCTTTCGGAAAATGAAAATAGATCGTGGACTGCCTTAAAAATGTATGTAGCATCTTCCTAGGAAATACGAAATCGGAGAATTATACAGAACTAGTTGAAGAGCGTATACAATCTTGCAAGGACTTAGGTTGCAACATGCCACTTAGGCTGTATTTTCATCACTCGCATTTGGGATTCTTTCTTGAAAACGTAGGTGCAGTTTCACGTGAACACGGATACATATTTCACTAGCAAACTGCTCAAACGGAAAAGCGGTGCAGTAGAATATGTACCCCAAACATGTTGGATGACTACTGTTAAACATCAAACTGATACTCGCAAATACAAACAAAAAATATCACAACATAAAATACATTTCGTAAAAAAAAACTATTGCTAAGGTTTTTTTATTTTGTAAAATTAACTATATTTATTTCGGTTTGAATTTCTCGTATTTTATAATGCAATGTCTTGTTCATTAATCATTATTTGAAGAATAAATGTCCATCAATCGTTTTGCTTTACCATTTTCTTCCAAAATATGTAGTATACCCATACTCATATCTCCATTTAAATGTATTATCTTAAGGTCTGACCCCTATTTTAGTTTGTTTTATAGTATGTAGCTCATATTTCATGAATATAAATAAATTTTCAGACACATCTTTGTTATGCAAATATATTCTCATCTCTCTCTTTTCTCGCTTCTACTAATTTACTTCTCTCTCTTCTTTCATTTCTTCAGCAGTGAAAAACAGTTTGGTAGCATATATTTTTGACCTTAATCCAATAAAGTGAGTAATTTTCCGTCCATTATCATCATCTTACTTAGAACTTTTTATTAATTAGGCAAATGTTGTAACTATTGCAAGGCAAAGTTGTAAATAACAGCATATAGGCTTGCAAGCTCGATAATTATTAAATCTTCATGTATTGTTTTATTACTTTTAAATTTAGGTTTTGATATTAAAATTTTGACCTCGTGACGTCCTTCCCAATTTGTTATCAGTTTTACGAATGAATGTTTTCATAATGTTTCCCATAGTTTTTCCAAACACTGCATTATTCATTAATTTAAATAATTTTTTTAAACTACTTTTTGCCATTTTGCCTTACACGTGTGTGTAAGAGTATAGCCATTGTGAAACTGACAAGACTCGGTGTATAGTTTTAATTGTAACTTCAAAATTCAAGACGCCTTAAATTTTAGTAGTAAATCACATATGCCACAAAGTTTCAAAGAATTAGCTTTTTTATCGTCTTCAGATAATCCATAATCGGGACATGGTGATTGGTCTGAAAATGTGTCGTCTAGCTCGCGAGGATATATTATCAAGTTCTAGCATCATCGGAAATTCTCAGAACATATTAATTATTAATATATTTGCGGAATAGTCAATTTAAATTTCATTAAGGCAAATATTGTGACATCCATTAAACTTTGAATACTTAAAACATAAATAAACTATAGTCTCTTTTGTGAGAATTTTATTT
Organism: Pissodes strobi; assembly: GCA_016904865.1. NCBI lineage: Eukaryota > Metazoa > Arthropoda > Insecta > Coleoptera > Curculionidae > Pissodes > Pissodes strobi. The sequence continues at coordinate 27,463 of MU187367.1, read as the reverse complement.
TATACAACTTGCTCTTAATTTGATTTTCATCAAAATAAATAATATGTTCCCTCACCCTTTCTGTTTTGTTTGAGAATATGGGATTTGGCTTCATGGCCTGATTTATATTCCATTCGAAATTTCTGATGGGAAATTTTGCATTAAACACAACATAAGCAATTTCAATTTTTACAATTTCTAAAGTGGTTCGTTATTTTCATCACCATGCTCAGAACTTTTTTCGTAATTTGGGAGGAATTATTGTAAATATTGCAAAGCAGCTTAAATTTTAAAGTTTCTCAGCATATAATTATAACAAATATGATGAATGTTTTCGTAATATGTTTGCTATAGTTTTTTTTTCCAAACACTGCATTATTCATTAATTTAAATAACTTCTTAAAACTAATTCTTCGTATTTCGCCTTAAACATGTGTTAAAGTCTGTGTAGGAGTATACCCATACTCACATATACAAATTTCAATTTTTACAATCCTCAAGTGATGATTTTTTTTGCAGTTGAACTATGCTAGTTGACATGCACATCTCGAAGTAATCTTTGCAGCAAAATTTAACATTTTTTTTCCTTATTGTGCATTTATTTCAATTTATATGAAGTTCTTTACTAAATGTTAGCTTTTTCGAAATTGAAATTGTAAGGGAATAATCTGGTTCTAATATTCCTTGATTTTATCTAAAGTATGGGCTCTAACCATAATAAACTTTAATTTCTGCTTCTTTAAACTCTTTATATTAACATTTGCTCTTACAGAATTCACTTATTTCATTTTCTAAATTTATGCAGGTTCAGTGTTGATTTTGAATTTGAAGCCAACATCTTTAATATTTCAGTGTATAAATATTTCATTCCTAAATTTTGATTGATTAACTAGATATGTTTCTTGTCAGTTATTAATTTTTTTCATCAAATATGTTTAGTTTGTTATTTTATTAGTAAAGTTTTTTAATTTAGTATTTACTTTGAATATCATCCTGTTTAAGGCATTATTTTCTTCTACTGATTTTTTTCAAAATATTAATATTATCAACTACTGTGTTTTAATTTTTAAATATATTATAAGAAGCTATCTTTACCTTTGTCAGAACATTCTGCCTATCTTTGATCCTGAGTTAATATAGAAGTCTTATTAATATAATCCTCATAGTAATTATGTTGGTAGCAAAAAGCTTATTATGAATTATATAGTAAAATTTGTAACCATCTCTTTAGCTATAGTTTTGCTAAACCGATGGATGACATATGTCCATTTCAGGAAATAGCATCAGTTCTTTTAAAACACCCAGTATTTTACGGCACGCAAACGCAATCAGATTGCTTGCTTTATAACACAAGGAATGATGCTGGTCTACCATGTTCCATCAGAATCGATAACACAACACAACTGAATAGGTTCAACTAACCCAAACTTGATCTCACACAAAATTCAGTTAAAATATCTTAGAATATTCTAATAGAGATGGTTCGTAGAAACTATCTGTAGATTTGAATTCAACGAGCTTGGCCAATGAAACCATACAGATTTCCACATGGAAAACCCTTATTGTTTGATGCAGATAGGGCAACTTACATGGATAAATATTGTAAGGAGCAAGCAGGTTCAGTTAAAATTTATAGAAAGTTTCTAAGGGACGTCTCTGCTAGAACCTTTAACGAAATTGGCGCAGTCGGCTGGATGTGTGGTGTTGTTGCAAAGGGAAGATTTGGATAACTGACGTCTGAAAGGTGGATATGCTCTATTTTATATGACGTTGCTTCCTAAAGATTTATAGCTAATTGCATTTATAATGGCAAATAGGTATTTCTGAAGAGTTATGAAGATCAGTTTCTAATACGACTTTTTCACCTAACTGTGTGATTAGAACAAATTAAACTTCTTGGCACTGGCATCTAACACCAAAACAATGAGAATTTTCTTCAGGTTGCGTCTTTATTATGCAAATTTCGTAATAAGCAATTATTAAATCTGGTCCGAAAAGGATTTTTTGAAAATAGCTTTAACTTGTTTCTTAATAGTATCCTCAGCACGGTTCATTTAATGTCTAAAAAATAAGTATGCCGAAGTAGGTAACTTCCATTTTATTACTATTATTTACATCAGAAATGGCAACCTGGCCTGTTTTACTCATAGTTCCGCATACATATTATTTTTTAATAATTTTATTTCAAAAGAGTGTTTAACTTAGGATTCTTTAAAAAAATGTTCCATCAGATACTAAAAGGACGGATTACCAAGACTAAAACACAAATGGCCATACTTAAGATCACCATAACACTCATCCATATATCAATGCCTACTTCAGAACCATTGTCAGACAAAATTTTTAACCACGCTCAAGCACTAAGTTCCTAAACATGTGACACGCAAAAAAATTTCATTTCGCTTGTCGGTGTACTACTTTTGGATTATCTTCGTTAAGGATTTATAAACCAGAAGTTTCTTAACTTGTTTTCCAAAAAGCACTACACCTAACTCCTTGTGCAAAGAAAATCCCACCGACTGCGCCAATTACGCTAAATGTTCTAGCACAGGTGGTTCGCGGAAACTGTCTGCAAGCAAAACTAGAGCAACTGAAAAACTACATAGTGTATGTTATTCAAAATATGTCTAGATCCTCTTCTAGAATTCAACAATGTGATAAAAATAATAACATCCAATTTAAAAGAAACGACGAAATGGATGTTTTATATTAAATATTTTTTTACCCGATGCTCAGTTGTTTTCTTGGCAAGACATTTTATATATAATATACCTGTACAACCCAGTTAAATGATATTGTTAACTCACTTGTTTCGAAAATATCTATTATAATAATTAATTACAATACCGATAGCTGCTATGTTGTCAGCTACTTACTTCTAAATAATTTATGCAGGAAAGTTCTATTACTTTGGATCGTTCTATTTTCTTAATTTAAATATTCTATGTTTGCAATCGCTCTGCAATTAGGTGAACGAAGCATTTGATGAAAGGCACAAGTAGGTGTTAATGATAATTACTGCCAAAACCGTTCCGATATCGAGTAATTACGGATTCATAATACGGCCGCTTTATTGCTTCCAATAATTACGGATCTCATTAACTGGGAAATTTCCAATCGCATGAATTTGAAGGTGAAATAACTTGAAAACGGTACGACATATTTCCAGTCATTGATCGGAATAATTGCTCGTAGTTTAATGTGAATTAAATGAAGCATTAGATCGCAGTTGGATGATTTTATGTAAAAGCATAATTTGTCAATCTTTCATAGTTCATTTAAAAATGAATTTCCTCAACAACAGTTGCCTTAGTTCCCATTTTCTATTGAAATGGCCATAGAATATATTTCTTACGCACGATGCGAGTTGGTATTTTGGCGTTTCTTAAGCTTCATACAATTTGATATCCAGTGCATTATATGGATATCATCATAGATATGTTAATGTCCCTTATCTCCCTAGTGTTTTGTATAGGTACATACTATCATTTTATTTTTAAACTCAAGAGTAGATTAAAATGTTCAAACAAAAAGTTACAATACCGCACTAATAAATAAGGATCTCCGGGCCTGCCCATAATAAAATGTTACTTCTACTATATTTTCAAATGTATGAACCATAATTAAAATACAAAACTAGCAGCCAATTCAACAACATAATGCAGTACTTTCAAAGTGCAGGAATGAAAAACGTCGGGTTAGTTAAAGTATTACTTTTAAAATTTTAAGTGCAATCTCCTGCAACTTCTTTAAAGCCTATATTATGCTCTTACATCTTCCTTTTAATAAATTAATTATTGTATTACAACTTCTATATTCATTTCAGTCCTTTCTATTTTCTATGGCCATGAAAATAATGGCAATTACCGTCAGAATAACCGACAATTACAACGAACATCTTACCTTAATTACACGAAGACGTATATATACTGATATCTGGAATGGGCACAAACAGCCAAGATATTACCGAAAACTAATTTCTAGAGTTCGGAGCAGGTTTGCAGAAAGCAAACTATGCAACTGACCTCTTTACAAGTTTCGGTTCGCACGTGCTGGTTTTATCGTATCTGTTGGTACGTGTCGCCAAAAGGGCACAATTTATATGTTGATTCCCGCATCTCTTAAGGTAGCTTCGCTTATGCAAAATGCGAGCTTTTTAATTTCAATTTTATGTGACAGAGAAGATAAAACGTTTCTTTAGACTAAATCAATTTAATGCTAGAAGTAATCAGGCATTAGTCTGAGCCACCATTAACGTAGTTACGAAAATTTCAAATGAATAAACCAAAAATATCAAACGTTTTGCTGTTCGACCACAAGAATATCAGAAATAACATTGGAATTAAAATAGGGCCATTAGCAGAAAAAAATGCTTTTAAAAATATAAACCAAATATGAAAACAAGTAACGAGGTATATAGAAACAACAATGAAGAAGCTCTATACTAAATCCAAACCGAAGATACAAAAATGCTACGGCGAAAACATACCTCCAGGACTTTACTCTCGTTGGGTCAGTATCCAACTGGAACTTAGTCTCGTTGTGCTGGATATTGGTTGGATATTGTAGCTTAGGTAGGACTGATTTATGCCAGTAAGAATACATACCAGGTAAAGATAATAACAGGTATACTGGCAAAAGCTTAATGAATTTATACTCGACTCGATGATTATGATGCGCATGTCTTTAATTTATTCTTGAATTGAACATGAGGCTTGACCACTGTGTACAATAAAATTCTTAAGAGATGCGTTGTCTCTTATTTATGTTTAGCTTTGGTTATTTAATTCAGGTAAATATTTTAGCCTCTTAACGGCAGACTAGTTTAACTTTACCTCACTCAGTGATTTAACCAATTTTAACTGCTTGACAGATTTAACTTAGAGCTTCGATAGATTGAATTTAGCTTCGACTTTGTTGTTTTGGAAGGAGCATCCAAAAAGGTCTCCGCAATTTAATGCACATGAGTACTGAGGCTTTGAGAGACTCAATCCAGAGATAGCCTTTCCAGAAAAAACTTTACTGCCGATTGCAAGTTTAGGGCATCCAGAGGGATCTATGCAAGTTTCCTTGCATATGAGCAATGAATGAACGGATATGATTGAGACAAACTGTGCCGGACTGATGGTCTGCTCGAAAACTTACACTAAACATTGTGCTGACCATTGCAGTTAAAACTCATTATCGCTTGCGCCGTGTATAAGATTGCCTTGTATGTTTACACAACACTTTTCAAAGTTGAATTCAAACTTGGGACAGGGTGATAATAATTATTTGGTAGTTCATGCGCAATAGTTCCCAATATAGAAATTCTGAAATCTAGCTTAGAAGAACAAAACATTTTCAAAATTAAGGACAATAGGAAACTATTTCATCCAATAAAGAAGAAATTGCAATAGAGATGAGGACATTATGAGGTAAATTATATATAGAGACCACTCAAACTTGGTCTTATCTTATTGACAGTGTGCCCAATACTATGTTAACCGTAGAATCAGGAGATACAGACGATATCTGAAAAGAACAGAACATTTTCAAAATTAATCCAATAAGAAAATATTTCATCCAATAAAACAAAAATAGCAATAGGTATGAGGATATTATGCGAGAAATTATGTATAGCGACCATTCACACTTGGTATTATCTTGTTGATAGTCCGCCCAAGTCTGACAAGAAAAAGCTTCTTAATCCGAGATCCATCCGATGAAGATCGAACAATTATCAAAATGCCCTTAAGAAAAAAGAACATCAAATCTTGAGAAAAGACAGAAAATATGATAGTGATATATAGGAGGTGCCCGATAATTTTCTGAAGGCAAGAAAATTTATACATTGGACTTTACCGGATCGGATAATGTTTGAAGGGGTTGATCGAAACTTAAGGGCAATAAAAAGAGATGGAGTGTAACTAAAATTATAATGAAAAATAAAAAGTTTTTGTTGATATTTTGTTTTTATGGCAATGACACACACACACTAAAGGGAGATCCTATGCGAATATGTTCATTGACACGATTCTTGAATAGCTGTAATTTGTAATTTGGAGGAAACAGATGTCCTGGGAGTGAGTTTCACAGTGATGCAGTCCGCCAGACAAAGGAATCCTTGTAAAGCGACGGTCTAGGTGTTCCCAGTTGTACGACGAATGGGTGCGCTCTTGCCGTCTGTCGTGACTGCCTGACAGGCGTTGCTGGGGGCGGGATGAGGCGGGTAAAATCCTGGTAACATCTGCTCAAAAAATATTTGTAAAAGAGGAATATTTCGGCCCATGTCTGCTGTGTTCCAGACTATCCTGATCCCCGGTCAACTCCGGGTCGCCGACGAGACGCAAAGCTATCTTCTAAATGGAATCCAGCAGCCTTAGGGCGTTCTTCGATGCGGCACCTCAGACTTGTGAACAATATTCTAAGCACGGTCTTATTTGCGCTTTGTAGAGCAAGAGCAGCTACTGCGGTGTATGCAGTTTTATGTTGCGAAATAGCGCACCAAGCTTCTGCGAGGCTGATTTTGCGATGTTGGCAACGTGGTCATGCCAGGACATATTGCTGTTGACCGAAACACCCAGTAGGCCGATTGATGAGGGTGAAGATGGTCATTATGTCAGGATCCGCCGTATTGGCTTTCTTAGTAAACGTGGCCGCTTGAGCTTTTGCTGCATTGAACTGGACCAAATTTCTGTCGCCCCAAGTTCGAACCCTCTCCAGATCTTGAATAATTGCTGTAATCTGCTCCTGTCTGCCGTGGTATGTCTCAGTTACTGGGAAAGGTTTTTCGGATCTAAATTGGGAGGCAAGGGTACTGTCATCTGCAAACCTATATATAGGATTATTGGTTTCGGTCAGCAGGTTATTAATATAGATGAAGAACAGAGTTGGTGAAAGTATTGCGCCCTCTGGAATACCCGCGTTAATGATGAATGTATCCATTAACTATAACGTGCAGAGGTCGTTTCTTAAGGAAACTGGCATGCCAGCTGCAGAGGCAGCCTGTCATTTCGAAGGACGGCAGTTTGTTGAGCAATCCATCATATCGAATGTCTTCGAAATATCCAACGCAATCTATCGAGATTCTCCTTACTTCTCAATTGCCTTACTCCATATATGAGTGACATAGTCTAATATATCTCCTGTCAATCTCTCTTTGCGAAAGCCGTATTGTTTATCGCTAATAATGAATCTATCGTTGCTGATTGACTACACGTTCCATGAGTTTCGAGGTTATTGGAAGCAAGGCAATTAGTCGATAGTTTAAGGGTGTGGTTTTGTTACCTTTTTTGGAACAGATTGCACTTGAGTGACTCTTAAGAAAATGGGTAAATCCCTTTTCCGTAAGACAGAGAAATAGTCTGGAAGAAATGTATGTTAGTTCGTTGGCGCAGTTCTTTAACACGATGGCAGGTATTCCGTCCGGTCCTGGTCGCAATATTGCATAAAACAGTAAATAGAGTTTTGTTTTAATTAGTTTGGCAGACGATCAAAATGGGCGCTTCGTACTTCAATACACTTTCTTATCCTAAGCATTTTTTACTGTACTCAAAAATCATCCTAAGGTCATGTAGAGAAAGATCGAAATAATGGAATACCCTTTTAAACGACGCTTCCCGGTTGCTCCCCAAAATAAAAATCTAAGGGATTTAACTCTGGAGTTCTTGGTGGCTATAAAACAGGTCCACCTCGAGCTATCCGATGATTACCAGCTCTAATTAGCAAGGATATATTTTTTAAACGATAATCTAAATTATATTGAAAAAAATATAATCATTCTTCCAAAATTAAAGACCCAATCACGTAAATCCCAATGAGCCCCATCTCACAATCCCTTTATTATTTCATGGGGTTTATCTTCATGCCAAACGTGTAAATTATCAGAATTTATAACGCCATCCCTAGTGAAGCCAGCTTCATCTGTAAACAAGGTATTTGTAATGAAATATGGATTTTTTTTCAAGCCGATTTGCGTAAATAAATCTGGCATAACAATAGTCTGGAGACATTGCATGCATCTTTAGAATATGGCGAAGATGAAGCAACTATTCATTGAAAGTTTCACGAAAATCCTATTTTGTTGTGCTTACTTTAAGTGAGAGCTTAGTTACGCTGGTAGCATTTCATCCAGAATTTTTCCTTTAACTGGGGATTTCTTGCCCTTCTTGTAGACTGTTACAGATTCGATCTTGGTCGATTTTCTAAACAAACAGAGAGTGCTTAAGGGCACTAAAATTTACCATAAGGCTAGTTCTAAAGTGATTTTGTAAATAAAACAAAAACCATTAGCATTATATGAATATTTTAATAAATTATTTTACCTGAAAATAACAGGAAGCTCATAAATAAACAAAATATAAATATTAAATCATTGTACGTAGTCAGTGCTTCGATATGAACAATATCAGTCGATGGAAAGTATCGACCTTGCAGAATATTACAAGGATAATACTCTTAAAAGCGAAGGCATTGCATTAACAGTTGTAAACCTAAACAAGTATATGATTTTAAAGACTATCTTGCAGCTAGGTACAGTTTAAATGCTCATTAAAGTTCCTGCGGAACTGCTACGTATGAGCTCGGTTAGCTGAGATGACTTTGAGATGAAGTACAGTAAGATACAAGCAATAATAACAGGATAAATATTACCTTAATGTCCACCTATAGGCTACTATGTACACTATGTTAACCAGTTGGCGAGCAACGTTCACTCGTTCATCAGTTTATCTTCCAGCGCAGGGAAAGTCACTTAAAAACACTTGCTAAGTCTCTTGCTAGCTTCTATATACAATGCACTTCAATTTCTTGCAAATGAGAATGACTTGATGTAAAATAGTAGTAGGTTGATATGGTATGCATGGATGCCTTTGTGAAATGCGGCTTTTTGGTACACGCATAAATGATTATAAAACATGCTATGCAGGTAGCATAGGTAAGCTGAAATCCGTGTAGGGGAAATAGCATTTATGAGATCTTGAATATTGGCAGACAAGGTGCCGGGTAATCCTTATATTAGAATAAGGCCAGAGTATAACAAAACAACAGTATACTCTAATAAAGCATGTTGAACATTGACTTGACAAACTAAGTGCCGGGTAATCCTTATATTTGAATAAGGTCAGATTATAACAAACCAATATATGATAAAGCATAGAGAATGTTGAACCCCCCATGGACGAGACCAATGGGGACGCTAGTACAGCGTCTTACTTGTGAGAGAGTAATTGTAAACATGCGAGTTCACTTACTTGGGGCTCGAGACAAGACTCGATTGTGAGAACCCCCATGGACAAGACCAATGGGGACGCTAGTACAGCGACGGTACAGAGTTAGAGAATGTTGAGAGTTTGTGATTGTAAACGTGTGTGTTTACTTACTTGGGGTTCGAGACAAGACTCGATTATGAGAATTCCCATGGGCGATTGCCATGGGGACGCTAACTACCTCGTTCGGTACAGCGTCATACTGACTTAGAGAATATTGGCAGGGTGCCGGTAAATACCTTTATTTGTAGGCTTGAGATGACTACGACGGGATGTCGCAAATGGCTGGATACCACAATGTCACTTGAGTAGATATCTTGAAAGATTAGGGGGTCTCAAAGCGTGAAAACTGCCTGGCATGCCGGCGGGAAAGCGTCCTTGGTGCGACTTACTTGGCTGGGGTTCGAGATGCTACTTGCTACTGAATTCTAGAATGTGAGAACTGGATCAATTCTAAGGAGTTGTCAACGCCCCTTGTCACCGCCCTTCTGGCGTGCTAATCTACATCCTCCGGAAATAGAAGGGGCAAATAATGAAAATACTGATAAGTTATATAAAACTTAACGTCAGCGATTGTCTAAAATAAACTTATGAATTTTAACACAAATCTCGTCGAAACCTGCTGGCTAGTTTTCATGAAATTCGATTATTAAAGATCAGAATTTGAGGGACCCCTAGAATTATAGCTAGGAATTTTAGGTTGGGTGAAGTGGCTATTCTGTAGGCTAGCGCTGTGATTGGTCGAGTCGGCGTAGGTTGAGCGCCGGGTTCAGATGAGTAGACGTTGTTACAACAGATGGCGCTAGGAATATCGCCGAGGTTTTTAAGATTTCTTTCACAGTGGCGTGGAATGTTAAAATAGCACAAATTAAATCGTTAGATTTGAGAAGTGTTCAAATGGTTTTTGAACATAGACCTTTCGTCACCGTTTGATTTAAGCGCATATCTGCTTTAATTTCATTATTTATCTGTTATTCTTAAGCTCCGATCAATTCGGTAATATTCTCTTCGATCCGGAAATCTCTCGCCATAAACACTTCTTATTTCCAGTGAATTGCTTGGTGCTTGTCCATAGAAGAAATGCATGTCAGGATATTCTGTATAGAAATGGGGTTTCGTTATTAAATGTAGTTTTATAACTTTGACAATTGTCATTTTAATGTTACCATGGTTTTTTCATGGGAATGACACACACACTAAATGGAGATCCTATGGCACTCGACGAGCGGTGTGTGCGAGAGGATGTTGATTGGCACGGCTCTTGAATAGCTGTAGGTTGTAACTGGGGAGAAACAAATGTCCTGGGAGTCAGTTCCACAGAGATGCAGTGCGCCAGACGATGGAATCCTAGTAAAGCGATGTTCTAGATGTTTCCAGTTATACAACGAAAGGGTGCGCTCTTGACGCCTGTCGTGACAATCTGGCAGGCGTTACTGGAGGCGGGATGAGGCAAGCCAAATCCTGGGAACATCTGCCGTGAAAACATCTCTGAAACAGGAATATCTCGGCGACATGTCTGCGGTGTTTCAGATGCACAGCTCTCTCCTGAATGGAATCCGGGAGCTCTAAGGTGTACTTCGATGCGGCACCCCAAATGTGTGAGCAATATTCTAAGCACGGTTTTATTTGCATTTTGTAGAGCAAGAGCGGCTCTTTAGGACATATTGTCACGAACTGTTTTTATAGCGTGACGCCACGCCTTGATTTGGCGTGCAGGAGAGTAGCTCGGATCCGGAATCGCTCTACGTTAGGTGAGAAGAGATGATAAAGAAAGCACTTTGGATAAACAATAACAACGTATATTGGCCAAACTTAACGAGAAAAGATTAACAATGTTTATCGGTCAGACATGTTGATAATATTATATTATACCCACGTACTAAGGTGCGCATGCTGTTTCGATTGAGGTATTTCCTTTTAAAGCAATACAGGTCGTGTTAACGTTGGGGACCAACGTTTAGAGGGCGGGGGAACGCGTGAGCTACTAAAATGCATAATGCATAAACTACTAAATAAATATCAACCTATCCTAAGTTTGGACTTGAACTTGGAAATTACCATATAAACATTAAAAGCAAACCATAAAGAATGCGAGCAGGCAACGCAAGCGATTATCAACCTTAAACATGCAACGCTCAGCAGATTTTATGACATAAAATCAGTTTCAGCTCGTCAGACTTTGTGTCTTACCTAAACCCTGAGTTGTCTTGCTCGAGCACCTTGCCCGCGGACCCAATTCCTTTACCTGAGTGGACTTGCTCGAGCACATTGCTCGCGGACTCGGGGGTTGCCTTCCCTCAGTATTAGAAGTCGAATCTATAGGAGTGCAAGTGCAAATTTTAAGTGCAAACTCTAAGTGGAAATTGAAGTGAATCCAACCCCAAACTAACTATAAATAAAACACAACACAAACTCTTAGGACATATGAAAACGGTGACGAACTGAAGGTTCGCTAGCGTATTTATATCATAAAATCTGCTAAGCGTTGCATGTATAAGGTTGATTATCGTTCGCGTTGCCTGCTCGCATTGTTTATAGTTTGCCTTTAATGTTTATATAATAATCTCCAAGTTCAAGTTCAAACTTAGGACAGGGTGATATTTATTTAGTAGGTTATGCATTTTAGTAGTTGAGACATATTGCTGTTGACCGAGACGCCCAGTAGTCCGATTGACGAGGATGCCATAATGCTATCAGGGCCCGCCGTATTGACCTTCTTGGTAAACGTGGCCGCTTGTGTTTTTGCTGCATTGAACTGGACCGAATTTCGGTCGCCCCAAGTTCGGGTAAAGGAAACAATGACTGATGGTCTTTATTGTAATGTTCTAATTTACTTGGATTAACCATATTTGCAAGTTAGACGATGTGTGTACTAAATCGGGTTTTAGTCTGTTTCTGACTCCCTTGGAAATATGAGAGCTGCTTTTTGATCTGAATTTGAAGCCTTTTTCACCTATACAATATACCAAATTTTTCTAAATATGCGAATCTACCAAAATGTTTCGGCCTAAAATGTAAATCATTGAGTAACCGTTCCATATCCTCCATATTACGTTTATGGCACTTCTTAGGAAAAAATTATATAAAACCATAGGATTACTTGGACGCCCTCTGTATACCGCCCACATTTTAATATATACTTTCCCGAAACCCCCCTGTAAAAGAGAATATGATATTTACATAAGAAAATTACTTGCCCCTAGATGCAAACTACTTAAAAAAATCGAAACAAATATAGTAACCCAGAATCTGTTCTTAAAACGTAAAATCTTTTAATGTATTTTTTATACTCATTAGCTATATGATCGTAATGACCAATTCTTCCTCTACTTAGTCGTAATTGCTTTATTTTCATGTTGCTCCAATCCCTTCTTTTTTGTTGGCTGGGATATTATTGAAAATAAAATTAAGATAATGACCGATATGAATTGCTTCTCTATATATTCTTGTTGTTATGTCCCGTTACCTCTTTTGGTCAGTATATCATAGGCCTTAAGTTGCTAAGGTTAATACAAACTAGGTCTAGACATTATTATTCACAGGTTGGTCTAATCAACGTAAATCGACGTTTCCACTTATAGTTTTTGTAAATATTAGCTAAGGAAAATTAAGGTAAAAAAAGATTTTATTTTACTGGACGTAACATTGCCTACGTAAATACGTATAGTAATGTTTTACTTAACAAACTCAAACTGAGATGAGTTAATGTATATTTAGCTTGCGAATATATCATCTGCCAAGTGGCATAGGTATCATTCTTCTCAGGGGGGATAATATAGTAAAAAGGACGCAGAATTATCCTGGTATTTTGCTTAATGGTACTTCGTTTCGTTACTAATGCGTAGGGTATAAGCTTGCTACCCCAATCCATGAAACAAACCGATAATTAAGGCAAATAACCATTTGGATATGCGAAGCTAATATTTCTTTCAGGGGTTTTCAGATGCCTTTGTCGTTTCCCCAAACAATGCGGTGGCAGACTTTAATGATGAACAATTTTGCAGCTTTAAAAAATATTTCTCCTTCTAGATTTATAATGTACTTTTCCTACATTGAACATTGATGGATACGGCTGACTCTTAGTCTAGAGTTGAAGAAGCTTTTTGCGTTTAGAGAAGAAGGATTTTCATGCAAAATTATTCTTCTATTTCTTGCTTTGCATGAAGGCATTTTTCTTAGCTAAGACTTATTTCAGCGTTTAACCGCAATAGCATAATAAAGTTGCCTTTATTTTGTTGTTGATTTTATGACTATATACACATGACGCTAAGCAGAATAAATCATTAATATATTTTCCCTCTCTAATCCAAGAGAGGGATACAGTTAAGGCAATTAAATTAGGTACAGTTATGCTAAGTACATATTTTTTTTATGTATGATATAATGTCACGACTTTAGCACGAATTTTTGTCTTCGTGTCGGTATCCGGCTAGCCTGGATGAGATAGCTAAGTCATTGTCACATTTGCTGGTGAAGGAGAGATTATATAGCTTAGACAAGATCGGTCTACGCTAGTAAGGATGCACGCCGGTCTATTGATTTAATCAATTTATCCTCTTACTAAATCAATGACTATAATGCGCATGTCTTTCCGCTTGAGGCGTACTTGAATTGCTTATGAGCCCTGGTCACTCTTTATATATTTTCTAAAAGTTGTACCGTGTGTAATTTAGATTTCTTATTGGGTACTGATTGAACTTGACACTCACAAGAAGTTCACTTTGAATTTAGCAAATTTAGCTTTGAGATTATTTCAATTTAGAGCCTCGAGATTTACTTTAAGTCGGACTTTGCTATTTGGAAAGGAGCGCCTTGGAGGGATGCTGCAAATTTCCTTGCATATGGGCACTGAAGCAGAAGCTGAGGGACTTAACCAGAGTGACTCTTCCCAGAAGTGGAATTTGAAAGCCAATTTTAGGTTAGGTTACCGGTTTAGAACATGCATAGGAGACCGCATCTCTATGGGCATATATGGTCACTGGATGAACGGATTTGATGTGAGATGAAGTTTACCGAACTGTGCATCCGCTCGAAAATATATATTAGAAAGTTTGCTCACCGTTGCATGGTAATCTTCATTATCGCTTGAACTGTTTATAATTTACTTTTTAAGTTTACATAATATTCTTCATAGTTCACAATGTTTTCAGCTTTATGCTAAATATGCACATAATATGAACAAATAAATAGAGGATATTTTTACACAGTGCTTAACATTCTTATTTCTCCTTACTTTTCAGCCGTCAAAATAAAGTCAGACAGAGTGGCGTAGATCAATCAAATTTTTTAAATATCTTTGGTTATTTCATTTATAGAAATTCCATTAAGTCCTCGAATAAAATTAAATTAATTAAATTAAAATTTCAAACGATTGTGAAACATCCAACTTTGCACAAATACACATTGGTGTCTTGCCCCATTGCTGCAGATTTCCTTGATCCAAGTACATACTTTAGTATATTTCCCAAGTGTCATAAACATTCGTGAAATCCAATGAGAATGAATATTTTTTGAAATAATTGTTATAAAACTCTTGTGCGCTATCGCTTTATAAATTGCTCCAGCCAATTCTATTTTGGACAATGAACCAAGATGAATTTAACAAGTCTTAAAATTTGCTGATATATTGCACCGTCTAGTTACAAAATGACGTACAGCTATCCGTAACAAGTTTAGGCGAGACTCCGAAACAAAAACTTATTTAAGCTCTGGCACTTGGGTTGAATTTATAAATTGAGGCAATTGGTATGTTATCAAACACCTTCCTCTAATTGTTACGCAGACTAACCCAAACTAAAATTCCTGAAGCATTTTTATATTGGATCAAAACGGATCGAAATTTAATTATGATGTAAAGTGAGTTACAGTGCTGGAATTGTTACAGTCGCAATGGGTTGAGAGGTAATGCGCTAATTTTAGGAATATTTGATACGCAGTTAACAATAATATATTCAACTACAATATACTCGTATATATATTGCTACCTGAAACTCGTTTCTGTCGTGACAGGTCGGTAAGAACAATAACAATGTTTTTGTTAAAGACTTAATAAAATTACACTCCCCTCAATAACTATAATGCGCATGTCTATGCGGTTAAGGTTTATTTGAATTGTTTCTGAGCCTTGGTCACTGATTGTAAAATTTTTTTAAAAAGTTGTGTTGTGTTTTAACTATTAATAACTAATTATAATGTCTTAACGACAAACTAGTTCAACTTGATTTAACTCAGAGACTTAATTCACTTCACCCGCTTGATAAATTTAACTTAAAGACTACTTTAGCTCAGAGTTCAGACAGATTTATTTTAGCTTCGGCTTTGTTACTTTGGGAGAAGCACCCAGAGAGTCCGTCGCAAGTTATTGCATATGGATATTAAAGCAATATTTAAGGTTTTGTGGACTTAATCCAGAATTGGTCATTCCAGAGCTGGACTTGTCCGCAAGGCTAAGGTTCAGATTATAGATTTAGGACATCCAGAGAGGCCTCCGCAGTGAATGAAACATTTGAAACCTAATAGAGTCATAATCTAAATCCTGTTCTAAAGTTGGACGCCAAATTGTTATCTAATATAAAATATTATTTTCAGCAGATGGCGCTGGACGATAATTTGTTATCAAATAAAAAATTAACAGATAAGAATATTACAATCGGATAAAATACACTGATGTATGGACCCCACTAGACTTCTTATAAGTCAGCATTTACCCAAGTCTATACCAAATTTCTTCTTCCAGCACCGTCTGAAAACTACCTACACTAGATCAGCTCAGGTTGATCCGATGTTTATCTTTCTCCACTAAACAAGTTCCAAACGGTGTACGAGGATATGAATATGAATCAAGATAGATTAAAGTCAAAGTCGAAGTTGGACGCGACCAAGTTTAGTTTTGTTGGCAAAGCCCTATTGTTATTGTTACGGACACAATTAAAAAAATTGGAAATAAGAAGAAATGAAGTTCAAACTCCAGTATCGTATATGAAAATAATTACCTGTCGTATTCTACGTTACCTGTGCTCTGTTATCAGAAGTTCTAGATTCTCTCATTCAAATAAAATAACATCAGAAATGAGGCCAATGTTTTTATTTGTTTTTTTAACGCAAGCTCCCCTAGCGTTATCAAAAATTTCTCTAGTACGAGAGAATCAGCTACCCCGTAGTGAAATTTTGTAATGGCACAGACTACTGATTAACTAAACACACCCTGTCAAATTGACAGTCTAGATTTAAATTTTAAAATGTTTCATAAAATATTGTAATTTAGAACGTTAGCCCCAACGTAACGCCAAAGAGTATATAATGTAAAGAGAAGACAGCCGGCGAATTTCCTTTGATCTTTCGTCAGCCGTTTCAATGACCTCGTCCCTTTAACTCGGAGATATCGCGACGTTGCCGGATGTAACTTTTTATCAAGGCGGGCGATGTTGACGTCAAGTCAAACAAGATGGCGAATAATCGATTTCATCACAGTGGGTCGAAATAACGAAAATGAGGACAAAATTTACTAAATATCTAATACTTTCTGCTAGGATAAAATTTTATACCGAGTGATTTTCATTCAAATTCTCTGAATTTGTTTAAACTTTTGCATTTTCTTAAAATCTCAGTGCTCAACTTATTTTAATTAAAAAATGTGATAAAATTCAGTTTTTTAATGTTTCCGGCGAATTTTTATTAAAATTTATTCAGGACGTCTAAAAGCTTTAATTAATCAAATAAGAATTTCCTTCAGTTTAAATTAAAAAGGTGTAATCAATATTTTTCGATTATTTTAAAGGAAAGTTTCATTCAAAACATAGAGGGGAAAAACTCTTAGTATGTAGATAAACCAACGAAAAAGTAAATTCTATTCGAATCTCACTTTAAAGCTTCATATTCACTTCCGCAAATTTCCCCTTTTTTTGACAGTTGACTTTTCCCGCGAATGTAAGTTTTGGTCCATACTCATTGACGCGAATTTTCGTCGGCGAATATTTGCTAAAAAGTTCAAATAGTTTTAACTTTTTTGTGAATTTATGCTTTTAGTGGAATAGGTTTTATAGGTTAGGTCCAAGTACCGGCTGATGTAAGCAGGTTAGTAATATATTTTTAAGTCTAGAATGGGATCAATTATTAATCTCATTTCGGCAACTAAATTGCGAAAATCGCATTATAAAAATATATTTCTAACCGAAAATTTTCTTTTCTGGTGTCATTTATTTGGTGGGTATTTCGTAGTTTACCAAAAGGACGCAAACGGAACATAAAATAATAATATCTCCACCGAAAATAATTATAATTAATATTACTATCCGATGGTCAAAGTATCTATTCTACAATTTAACTAATGAACCCAATGCCTGAAAAGAATAAACACATAAATATAGCAAAACCGGCAAGAAATTTGAGGTTAATTCACAATTATGGCAGAATTCGTAAAAAAAATAAAATTTTTCGCCGCGAATAATTTTAAAGCTGAAAATGATAGTTTATGTCAAACAAGGCGAAATTCGCGAAAGTGAGTATGAAGCTTAATTATTAGAGTAGAATTTTCTGAATATTTAGTAATAAAATTAAAACAATTAATATTTTATCAGAAATCCGATGATTTTTTTAGAAAAGTCATGTAAAATGCATGTATTGTAGGTAAGCAAAATTTTACCGAGTGATAATATAATAATAATAATAATAATAATAATAATAATAATAATAATAATAAT
>MU187366.1:115758-137646 GCA_016904865.1 Pissodes strobi | reverse complement strand
GCCTATCGCTGATAGGCTAAGCATGATTCAGTCTCTCTTCTCAAGAACATTAGATGCAAAATGTTGCTTTCTTTGCTACATTCCTACATTTGTCAAATTTTTCTGCAAAATTTTCTCTGCTACTTTTTCAGTGAAGGTGTGATTAGTCCAAATAGAGTTGACGGAGGAATTGAAGAGATGACGGATGAATTCTCCTTTTGAATGCTCTAGAGGAACACATGTTGATTAATAAAATTAGTTCTTGGTGGAAATTTGAGTTTGTCCTTTCTCCTTAGCCTATCCCTGACAGGCTAAGTATGAGTTTGACTCTAATCTAAAGAATATTAGACCCAAAATTTTGCTTTCTTTGCTGCATCCCTACATTTATCAATTTTCTCAGAAAAAATGTTTGCTACTTTTTTTAGTGAATGTGTGTTTAATCCAAAGGGAGTTGACGGAGGAATTGAAGAGATGTCGGATGAACTCTCGTTTTGAATGCTCTAGAGGAAGACATGTTGATTTATGAAATTAACGGTTGGTGGAAATTTGAATGTATCTTTTCTACGTCTGTCTCTCTTCTCAAGAATATAAAGCGCAAAATACTGCTTCCTTTGCTACATTCCTACATTTATCAAATTTCACAGAAATATTTTATTTGCTGCTTTTTTTTCAGTGAATGTGTGTTTAGGCCGAAGAGAGTTGACGTAGAAAGAGTTGATGGATGAACTCGCGTTTTTTGAATGATCTAGAGGAACACATGTTGATTAATAAAATTAACACTTGATTAATACTCGAGTTTGTCTTTTCTGCTTAGCCTATCCATGATAGGTTAAGCGTGATTTTGATAATCTTCTCAAGAATATTAGATGCAAAATTTTGCCTTCTTTGCTACATTGCTACATTTATTAAATTTCTCAGAAAAAATTTCTTTACTGCTTGTTTCAGTGAATAAGTGTTTAGTCCAATGGGTGTTGAAGGAAGAATTGAGGAACACATGTTGATTAATAAAATTACCTCTTGGTGAAAATTTTTGAGTTTGTCGTTTCTGTTTAGCCTATTATACCTGATAGGCTAAGCATCTTTTGGTCTCTCTTCTCAAGAATACTAGATGCAAAATTTTGCGTTCTTCAACCGTCTACATTCATACGTTTATTAAATTTCTCTGAAAAAATTTCTTTGCTGCTTTTTTCAGTGAATAAGTGTTTAGTCCAATGGTAGTTGACGGAGGAATTGAAGAAACAGATAACGAATGAACTCTAGTTTTGAATGCTCTAAACTCTAGAGGAACACATGTTGATTAATAAAATTACCTCTTGGTAAAAATTTGAGTTTGTCGTTTCTGCTTAGCTTATACCTGATAGGCTAAGCATGATTTTGTCTCTCTTCTCAAGAATAGACGCAAAATTTGTTCTTTGCTACATTCCTACGTTTACCAAATTTCTCTGAAAAAAATCCTTTGCTGCTTTTTTCAGTGAATAAGTGTTTAGTCCAATGGGAGTTGATGGAAGAATTGAAGAGATAACGGATGAACTCTCGTTTTGAATGCTCTAGACGAACACAATAATATGTTGATTAATAAAATTACCTCTTGGTGAAAATTTGAGTTTGTCTTTTCTGTTTAGCCTATACCTGATAGGCTAAGCATGATTTTATCTCTCTTCTCAAGAATATTAGACGCAAAATTTTTGCGTTCTTTGCTACATTCCTACGTTTACCAAATTTCTCTGAAAAAATTTCTTTGCCGCTTTTTTAAGTGAATAAGTGTTTAGTCCAATGGGAGTTGACGGAAGAATTGAAGAGATAACGGATGAACTCTCGTTTTGAACACATGTTGATTAATAAAATTAACTCTTGGTGAAAATTTGAGTTTGTCTTTTCTGCTTAGCATATCCCTGATAAGCTAAGCATGAGTATGTCTTCTCAGATGCAAAATATTGCTTTCTTGGCTACAGTCCTACATTTATCAAATTTCTTAGAAAAATTGTCTTTGCTGCCTTTTTCAGCGAATGTGTGTTATGTCCAAAGAGAGTTGACAGAGGAATTAGAGATGACAAATGAACTCTCATTTTAAATGCTCTAGAGGAACACATGTTGATTAATAAAATTAACTCTTGGTGAAATGTTGTGTTTTTTTTTAATTTTGCTTTCTTTGCTACATTTCTACATTTATCTATTTTGTCAGAAAAATGTTCTTTCCTGCTTTTTATAGTGAATGTGTGTTTAGTCCAAAGGGAGTTGACAGAGGAATTGAAGAGATGACGGATGAATTCTCGTTCTGAATGCTTCAGAGGAAGACATGTTGATTAATAAAATTCACTCTTGGTGGGAATTTGAACTTGTCGTGCCTGCATGGTTCTGTATCTCTTCCCAAGAATATTAAAGCAAAATGTTGCTTTTCTTGCTACATTCCTACATTTATTAAATTTCTCATCAAATTTTCAGTGAATATATGTTTAGTCCAAAGGGAGTTGACATAAGTATCGAAGAGATGAGGGCTCAACTCTAGTTTTGAATGCGCTAGAGGAACACATCTTGATTAATAAAATAACCCTTGGTGAAAATAAAGTTGAGAGGAAAGTTGACCTGTAGTAGAATTCATTTCGATGGCAACAGTAGTTTTTGAGTTTTAATAGACTCTGTTTTTGTTTACTTTGACATTTTTATCAACAAATCGAAAAGCTGAATGAATTTGCAATATTTGCCATGGCTTGACATTCGACAGCAAAAATATGCATTATTAATATCCCCTACTCAGGTTTGTTGAAAAAATTTAACGATATTAGCAAGCGAGTTGATCAATTAGATACTCAAAATATGGTTCTAAACCACTCTCAAGAATTGAGGCAGAAGTATGTAGCATAAGCCAACAGAGGACCTAAAAATAAAGCACCCATTTCTGTTTTATCATTTTGGGCTAAAAATGTGATATATACAGGGTGTTACAAATTCGTTGGTCACCATTGTCGGAATATAGAATATGTCATGCGAAAGTTGCATAATTTGGAGCTTAAGTTAATGCCGGTGAGAAATTAGAAAATTCCTATTACCTCTGGAGTTACTTGAAGAAATCGGAAGTTTCATTGACTGTTTTTATTTTTTACACGTTATTTTTAAACATATAAAAAATCCAAAACACATTTCTACAGGCACTTTATTACGTTGCATTTAAAGATAGTTCTAATTTCAAAATAGATGTTTCGATTTTCAGATATCACCATGAGAACAACCTTTTTAAATATTGGAACTTTAAGTACTACTTTTTGAATTATTTGATTATTTTATTGCTCCCTGCATATAATTATCAGTAAGTTTGACTGTTCCTTATTTTACAACAGAAATCAATCTGTATTAAAAAGTATTTAAGTAGAGAGATAGCAATGGATGTTCCAAATGTATGACCATACAGTATTCCAAGAAGTTAACTCGATATATAATTTGAGTTTGTCTTTTCTGCTTAGCCTATCCCTGATACGCTAAGCATGATCCTGTCTCTCTTCTCAAGAACATTAAAGGTAAAATGTTCCTTTCATTGCTACATTCCCACATTTATCAAATTTCTTTGCTGCTTATGCAGTGAATATGCGTGTTTAGTCCAAAGGGAGCTGACAGACGTATTGAAGAGATGATGGCTGAACTCTCTTTTTGAATGCTCTAGAGGAATACCAGTTGATTAATAAAATTAACTTTTGGTGAAAATGTGAGTTTGTCTTCTCTGCTTAGCCCATGAGCCCAAGAACATGAGACCCAAAATATTGCTTTTTTTGCTACATTCCTGCATTTATCAAATTCTTAGCAAAATTTTCTTTGCTGCTTTTTTCAGTGAATATGTGTTTAGTCCAAAGGGACTTATTGCTTATCGCTTAAAAAATGTCTACATTTCCGATCCTGACCCATTGGTTTCAGATGAAATTTCAGGCAAATAAATCTACTTACTTATCATATGAACTATGCGTAGCCATACGCTAAAAAAAATTAACTTTAAAATCTGCAATAAAAGCCACTAGAAACTGCCTCTAATCACCAAAAAATATTCACATTTTTCGATCCTGACCCATTTACCTGCTTCAAAACGTTTTCAATGAGGTTTTAAGCAATTAAATGTATTAATCTTCATATTTTAACCTAAAGGTCATGTTAATATATTGGAAGGCATTTTCCTTTATATTTCCCATAATGCATCAAAAGCAAAGCTATCTATTCAGACTCGTAAAATTGCCGGAGTATTGACATGCTTAAATTTAACATCGATTTTTCATATTTCACGATTTTGTCCGGGAAATTGTTATGGAACTTTCTTATAACAGATATTACGAGGTTTACGAATTTGAGGTTGGTTTCATGAAGAAAGCTATGCATTGGCTGGCACGTATGCAGTATATTTTCCAAACAAAAAAATCACCAATTCGGCATTTTCAATCGGAACGATGCGATCTTTTGGTACGTTTCGCTCATATTTCCCCTCTTTAATGTATACAAGATTATTCGAATTTTAGTAATAAAATATTAAGTGGTGACGTGCTGTTTCAAAACTCAAAATGACGAAAAGTTTAAATTCATCTAGCACACCCTGTAGAAAAAGCATCACCATTTACAAAGCGTCTTCTAATATAGTTTTTAGTGTAGATCCTTGTCAGTACTTGTCTAAAAAAATACTTTTCGAGTAAAAATAAAACCCTTCATTATTCTCGACTTGAATATCGATGTATTTAACAAAGTCTGGAGCCGATCAATGACAGTTTGTGACAAGAGGGGCTGCATTGTATTGGCTGGCAGGAACGTCAAACTGGTGAGAGCAGTTTGATTACGGGGAGTGACGCCCCCACCATTCCGAGTTGCCACGGGATGTGGCCCATCAAATCCCATCGTCCTCCTCCAGGCTGGAGAACACCAAAGTACAAAGTCTGGAGCTGATCACTGGGAAGTGATCCAACAAACTCCATTTTTACCCCTGTCAGACTAGGGACCGCCAAAGGAATGAGTTTGAGGCCGATGCTTCGAGTGGAAGCGGCCCTAGGTGGTAGATGCATAAGCATACTCGCATCGTCCGGTGAAAGACCACCCCACCAGAATTGGGAAGCGCTAAGTGGTTTTCCCAAATCACGTTCCGCTTCCGCGCTGGTGGTCCCGGGTTCCACAGTAGGAATATATGGACATGATGGTGCTTCCAGGATCAAAATATTCCGGAAGTAAACTCCCCGGCCATTCGGATCTCCGGGCGCTGGGTGGCCCTGGGAGCCCTTCATTCCGCATTTCACAGACAGCAAAGATACCGAACCAATTTAGAATGGATTTCTGCAACATAAGAGGCCTAAATACAAACATAAATTCTGTACACCAACATCTACAAGCAAATAGACCACACATATTAGCCCTTACAGAAACACAAGTATGTTCTACAACAACAACAGTGAACTACCTCTATCCTGGTTACGACGTACATACCCGATTTAGATATAAGTCCGGAATATGCCTTTTTGTCCGAAGCGACCTTTCATGTCACCGCGAGGAAACACTCGAGCCGAACAACCTTGACGTCATGTGGCTCAAGTTCACCGCCAAGGGATTAACCAAGTTTATATGTTGTCTCTATCGCCCTCCGAGCGATAGAGCCTACCAAAGCTTTTTCTCAACACTAGCTACCACTTTTGACTCAATACAGGTCGATCACCCCAGTTCAGAAATAATCGTTCTGGGAGACTTCAATGCCCACAACACCAACTGGCTCAAACATCACAACAAGACCGACAACGAAGGTAGAGAAGCTGAAGCATTTGCCATCAGCTGCGGGCTTACTCAACTTGTAGACGAACCAACTCGAATCTCAGAGAGGGGCGAATTCGCCGCCCTCCTGGATCTTTTTCTGACCACCAATCCTGACCAGTACAAGGTTACAGTTGGTCCGCCATTAGGTACCTCCGACCACAAACTTATTACAACGGTTTGTGAATTGCCACCCATACAGAAGGATCCACCATTGCCTCACAAAATCTGGTATTACAATTCTGCAAACTGGGACGATCTAAGGCAGTTCTACTTAGATTTTCCTTGGCTCGACGTCTGCTTTGCCGCTGACGACCCGTCAGACTGCTGCGAAGAGATCATGCAAGTAATCTCCTCAGGAATGGAAGCATACATCCCAAATTTCATCAAGTTACCATCAAAAGGAAAGCCCTGGTTCGACAAAAGATGCGAAAGAGCTGTAGGAAGGAAACAGCAAGCCTATAAGTACTCGCAATTATTTTATCGAAGTGAGAAACGAGTGCAAGCGTGTGATCGACGAAACTAAGGACAAACACAATCAAAGGATCAGGAATAAACTTTTGCAATGCCCCAGTGGTTCCAGGAATTTCTGGTCGGTAGCAAAGGCAGTAAGTAACAACTTTACAAAAACGTCTCTCCCACCTTTGACGGACGAACGTGGCATCACGGCGGCTACAGCCAAGGAAAAAGCAAACATGCTCGCCAAAATGTTTTCATCGCACTCTACCTTAGACGTGCCCCAAGGCAGGACTCTCCCCACTATACCGAACATCAACACTACCATGGCAGAAGTCAAGTTTTCTCACCGTGATATTCGCAAAATCCTTAAAGAACTAGTTACGCAAAAGGCATCGGGACCGGACGGAATACCTGCCATCGTGCTAAAGAACTGCGCCAACGGACTAATGCCCGTTTTTTCCAGGCTTTTTTCTCTTTCTTACAGAAAAGGGATTTACCCATCCTCTTGGAAGGTCGCTCGAGTGCAACCTGTTCCAAAAAAGGCAAGAAAACCACGCCCTCAAACTATCGCCCAATTGCCTTGCTTCCAATAATCTCCAAAGTCATGGAACGTGTAGTCAACCAGCAACTACTCAAGTACCTCGAGAGCAACAGAATAATCAGCGACAATCAATACGGCTTTCGCAAAGAGAGATCGACATGGCCTATGTCACTCATATATGGATTAGGGCAATTGAAAACTACGGAGAGTCTCGAGCGATTGCGTTGGGTATTTCAAAGGCATTCGACAGAGTTTGGCATGACGGACTGCTCAACAAACTGCCGTCCTTGGGACTGCCCGCCTCTCTCTGCAGCTGGCTGGCCAGTTTCCTTAAGAACCGATCCCTACACGTTGCAGTCGATGGACACATCTCGGACACATTCACCATCAACGCGGGCATGCCTCAGGGCGCAATACTTTCACCAACTCTGTTCCTCATCTATATTAATGACCTGCTGATCGAAACGAATAATCCTGTTTACAGTTTTGCAGATGACAGTACACTTGTCTCCCACTTTAGTTCAGAAAAACCCTTACCAGCGACTGAGACTCATCACCGCAGACAGGAGCAGATTACAGCAATTAATCAAGACCTGGAGAAAGTTCAAACTTGGGGCGACCGAAATTTGGTCCAGTTCAATGCAGCAAATACCCAAGCAGCAACGTTTACTAAGAGGGCCAATACAGCGGGCCCTGACATCATTATGGCAGGATCGACCTATCCTTCATCCTCGTCAATCGGGCTGCTGGGTGTCTCGGTCAACAGCAATATGTCATGGCATGACCATGTTGCTAACATCGCAGAATCAGCCTCCCAGAAGCTTGGTGCGCTATTTCGCAACAAAAAACTCTATACACCGCAGCAGTTGCTCTTGCTGTACAAAGCGCAAATAAGACCGTGCTTAGAATATTGCTCACATATCTGGGGTGCCGCACCAAAGCATACCCTAAAGCTGCTGGATTCCATTCAGAAGAGGGCTGTGCGTCTCGTCGGTGATCCGGAGTTGACCCGGAATCTGGATAGTCTGGAAAATCGCAGACATGTGGCCGAGATGTCTCTGTTTTACAGATACTTTCACGGCAGATGTTCCCAGGATTTGGCCCGCATAATCCCGCCCCTGGCAACTCCTGTGAGACAGTCCCGACATACGGCAGGAGCGCACCAGTTCGTCGTTCAACTAGAAACACTTAGAACATCGCTTTACCAGAACTCCTTTGTCTGGCTCACTGCATCACTGTGGAACTCACTTCCAGGACATCTGTTTCCCACTAATTACGACCTACAAATATTCAAGAACCGTGTCAATCAACATCTTCGCACACACACCGCTCGTCGAGCGCCATAGGATCTCCCTTTAGTGTGTGTGCCCCTGCCATAAAAAAAAATTAAATTTTTTCTGAAAAGTCCTTTTTCTCGACATTTTCTAAACAGAGAAAAACTACTTGATATTTTCCGATTCTCGCTAATTTCAATGGCCTTCGGAAGGCCATCAAAAGGTACCCGTCCAGAAAATGTCAGCAAAATTGTTTAGTTTTTTGGAAAGTAATCGTGCAACAAAGCAAAATTTTGATAAATCGGAAACGGAAAATTGGAGCGCCAAAAATAAATTACTGCCAGCTACCCCTACGTGTTGCTTAAAAAGGTGCCAAACATCAAATTTCTACTTGCAGCCGTTTTCGAGTAAAATGACTTTGAGGACGATTTTACTCGAATGAAAGATAGCCAAGCGTCATGCGTGATGGCTCAGTTCCGTCCACTTCCCTGGAAACAGTGCGTTGAACGCGCCTAAAGGAGTTTTCACTTCTTGACTATTTCTATTTCTCTCACTTGGCCCAAGTAGACTCGAACCGAATTTACCCGAATGAGCGTTAAATACAGCCGACCGTAACGCGTGAGGGCTCAATGTTACTCACTATCCAGGAACGAGTGTGCTAAATGCGCCTAAGGAAGTTTTCTCCTAAAAAAATTGAAATTTCTTCAAACAAAAAATCAAAACTATAGGTATTAAAGATATCAACAAATTATCAAACCAGTTGGTAGATCAAGTAAATGCACCAAACTAAATTGAAAAAATAGTTGGGACATTTTGCCAAACAAAGTTATGCATTTTTAGAAAAGATTCACTTCACACGCTGTTTAAAATACTTTGCAACCCAGTTTACTGCTGCTAAAACTGTTTATTCTCCATAAAATCTACAAATAAATCCCATCTAAATATCTTACTATCTTGGTATTACAAAAAATACCACACGCCAAGCCTTACTTTATGCCGAGTGTATCGAAAGACTTCATGAAATGCCATCCATGAACATTCCTGCTATTTCAGTCTTAAGCAAAACATTTAAAACCTGCATTTAAAAGATGCCATGCTGTTAACTATCATTCAACTTGCTGGCACGGGTCGTGATTTATTATTAGAACATTTATTTATTTGTAGGGCGAATGAATTATGTTAATACTTTGGTAGGATGTAATAATAGACATCTAATATTTGAACCATTTGGCTGCTAGAAAATAGAATAATTCGTTTGATAACGTTTGAATTATTTGTTATTTTATGAAAATGACTAAAACCACTGTTGGGAACACTTTTTTTCAAAGAAATGCAGGGAAATACGCCTCACTACTTTATATTGAACCATAACAACTGCTAGGATAGATTTAGAGTATAGACTGAAGGCAAGGGTGTTAAACTTCATTTTATCATCAACAGACGTTTCCAGACATGGAAATGAATCTGGCCACATCTATAAACTCTACTTTAAAAATTCTAATGGATAATTTTTATGACAAAAGTTCGACTAAAACTCTATAGCTAGAAAATATTAGAGTAGGAGGAGGAAAAAGTTAAATCTAACCCAGACATCCTTATTATTTCTTAAAATAAAAATGCAAGGTACACACCACATGCCACATTTATATATAAAAAAAAAACGTACGGTAACGGTAACGGTATGAACCTCCTTTAAGAAGGGGAGAGTTTGTCGCTGTTCCGAGGCAATTTGCCAGTACAGCCCCCGTCCGGTCTTAGCTAGAGCTGAGGCGACCCTCCCAGATAGGTTTACACCATTGATGGATCGAGGTCCCAATTTCCGTGATCGTGACCTTGTCTGGCTCTGGACCATGTCACGACCTCCGATTTTTTCCAATGGCACAGGCAGAACTCCGACACTGGATATTTGCTCTGGCTATAGACAACAATTTATAGACTGAAGTGGCACAGACGACGCTGGCTGGGACGTCCGCTTCTTCCTTGGGGAGACAAATCGGTCCCTCAACGTTTCCCACGCGTCGCCCAATATGGCGTCGAAAAGGAGCCGCTACACAACATGATATTGACTCGACCAAGTCCCTACTACCCAAGTCCAACCAGACTTGGGTAGTATTTGAATACTCGGTATTCTGAGTCCTATTCAGATTACTTTTAGCAGTATTCGAATACTACTTGAATCGATTTTGTGTCCGGGATTCGGTATTCGAGTCATTACTTTTTTGTCCAGGATTCGGTATTTTGTATTCTAATTATATTGTTTGATTCCCCTTATTTGATTGCGGATGTGCGGCATTCGAATAATTGTACTGAAATCTCTGTATTCGAATACTAGTATTCAAATCCAGGTATTCGATTATTAAACTCATGTATGAATACCGCTTTACTCCACTACCAACTTTAGTTGTTGATACAATGCAAATATTGCAAAGTTAACTAAGTATTACAAAGTAATATAAATTTGTTAATACAAATACTAAAACATGCTGATAAAATGAAAGATTACAAAGTGGGTGGTCCGGCTGGATTATGTGACGTTCGTCCATGGCACCGATCAATTCTTGATCACTTAATTAAGCCGTTGTTTGAGTAAAGGAGATCAAACAACGATTAAACATATCAATTACAGGTTTAAGTAGTACTTAGATCTTACAAAAAGTGAAGCGAGGGAGGCAATCAATAATTGCTGCGGTAACTAATAAAACATGCCGATAGAAAGAAAGATGACAAAGTGGATGGTCCGGCTGGATTATGTGACGTTCGTTCATGGCACCGATCAATTCTTGATCACTTAATTAAACATATCAATTACAGGTTTAAGCAGTACTTAGATCTTACAAAAATCGAAGCGAGGGAGGCAATAATTATTGCTGCAAGAACTTGTCGGAATATTAAGTTTAGATGGCTAACCCAATCAGTTTCATCACAGTTTGGATTACACTTGGAGGTAATAAAAAAGGCTGTAACTGACGCTGATGTAGAACTTCAAACAGACGGTCAAAAACCTGATATAAATGGAGAAGAAGCAACTGCAAATAATGATCTTCGTTTTTTCGAATTTGACACCGATGATGATCCCGAAAAAAAACGGCATTATGGAATCTAGAGACGTTAAAGGGACATTAAGAGGAAAAATTGATCTTCTCCAATATATTGAAGATAAAGGATTGAACTTCGATATGGTTAATGATTACTCGTCCATTAAAGCAATTTTTTTAAAGATACAACTCAATATTGCCGTCATCTGCGCCAGTAGAGCAATTGTTTTCTTTTGCTGGTATGGTGAATACGCCTAAGCGACAAAAACTGAATGACGACATCTTCGAAATGGTAGTTTTGCTAGAAGCTAATGAAATAGAATAATAGAAAATACTAGTTAATTACTATATTTTTTAATGCTATAGCTAAAATGATAATTTTCATTCTAGGTTCTCCATATACCAAAGATTTAATTTTAAGTTTTGTTTTTTTTTAGTTGTTTGTTGGTGTTTAATGCCCTTTATTTGCATCAAATAAAATATTTCAGTTACCTAAATTGGTTTCTTTGGATTATTCAAATAATATTCATATTATATGAATCCAGGGATTTGAATACATTGTATTCAAATACCATTATTTCCCGATAATCGAATTCAGAGTATTCGAATATATTATAGAATAGAGTATTCAGGATTCGTATTCGAATAATGTATTTCAGGATTCGACCCAAGTCTCCTCCAGACAAAAAATTTTCTAAAGTGCTACTAGTGCTATTAAAACTATCGATAATTTTGTGTTCCTCCTTGTTCTTCTGGTGCCCACTTTTCAGAAAGCGATTGGCTTTGCTGCAAGGAGTGCAATGCAATCCGCCAGCACAATTTGTTGCGATGTCGATGTCAGTCAGGCTCTTTGTGTTTCTCCTTTTTTTTAGGCTAGAATGTTTTTTTCTTCGTGGCATATTTACCACTTAGCATTTTTATTTACATTTTCTTTGGAATAATAACTTTGTCTGCAGATTAAAATGTGATGTCGACATATCACAAAAGATATATAAATTAGCAGGCTGTTGTGGTATGGTATGGTAAAAGGGTCGCTCGGCAAGATTTACCCTTAAACACGTCGACCGTGATCTTTTGTGCATACACTTCTATTTTACAGGTGCTCTGACGCTGCAGCCATAGTTTGACAGAATATGCGCTGTTCGTCAGTGGTTTCCCCATTTTCTTGAGGTGATACCTCCAGGGGCCATGTCCAGTGACCAGATTTATCTCAATTTTTTTGTAGCTTGAGAAGCTTTTTTATATGGTTAGGCGAGTGAGAGATGAGTCTTTTGGCCTGTCCATGCCCAGGTGCATTGGCCCAATGTGCCTCTTTCCGCTTTTTCCCCCCAATTTCTGAGTTCATTCATTACGTGCCCTCTAGGGATGCCACAGAATAGTTCAGGCCCACAAAATGCAGTCTGTGCACCATTCCGTGCGGGCTAGTCATCGGCTTCGTTGCCTTCCACACTCTCATCCCCTGGTATCCACATTTGGGTGAGTCTGTTTCTGTTTGCCAGTTGATCTGCAGCCATCTTACAATCACACACTAGCCAGCTGCACCTCTCAGACCTTTTATGGCACATTTAGAGATGGTTATATTGATAGCATTTAGTTCTGCTTGAAAGATTGTGGAAGTGTTTCCTAAAGGTGCAGAGATTAGACACCTCCTCGGTCCGTAAATAAGAGATCCCCCTTCTTCTTTCACCTTTGTTCCATCTGTGTACCAGACAAGTGATCCTTTGTCTAGTTGTTTCATTCAGTCTTTTCCCTGTAGTATTGCGGTCATTAATTCGGTTGTTTTGATCATCGCCTCTATCTGGATATCCTTCAGAATTTTAAGGCGACAAGTTAGGTTTCCTGATGCCAGTTTTTGTGTCTGAGTGACTCTATACGCACTGGTTCCGGCCTTCTTTTCTTTGCATATATGCAGCAGAAGGAGGTCAAGTAGGGTTTCCAGAGCTACTGTGGGGCACGTTTTCTTAGCCCCTGTTATATCCAGACAGGCGAGCCTTTGCACTCTTGTTAGCTTTCGCTGTGTTGTTATTTCCTTTGTTTTTTACCAACCACATTAAGCAGGCGTAGGTTATAATAGGCTTTACAACAGTGTTATAGGACCACCAGTTGATGGAGGGTTTTAGGTCCCATGTTTTACCAAAGAGTCGTAGACAGGCCCAAAGCGCTGCCATAGCTTTTTTGATAGTTCTGTCCAGGTCTGGGTTCCAGGTTAGTTTCCGGTCAAGAACGATGCCAAGATACTTAACCTCTTTTGAAAACCCTACCGTTATCCCTCGCAAAGTGGGTGCTTTAAGGTTCAGCTTCCTTCTTTTTGTGAAGGGGATCACTACGGTTTTGCTTGGGTTCACATTTAGAATTTCCTGTGTACACCATGTGCTGACAAAGTTGCATACGTTCTGAGAAAACGTTGTCATGCTTACCTCTTATTATTATGACTAGGTCATCTGCGTAATCTTGGACCTCAAAGCCTGCTTCAGTCAGTCTTGCCAGTAAATCGTCAACAACCAGAGACCAAAGCATGGGCGATAGGACCCCTCCTTGGGGGCATCCCTTTATTACTTTGACTGTAACGACAGAAAAACATCCAATGGTCGCAGTGACCATTGGGGAAGGCTGTTAATAATAGAATAGAATATAGAATAGATTTTATTCATCATTGAATTTACAGATAAGTGGATTATATAACAACTTATAAGACTGGCCAAACATGCTAAAAAGGAAAAACGAAATAAAATTAAGTAATGCAATTGATGTAAACAACGGGTGTGTGCCAGAAGTCCAGAAGTGAAAAGTCAACAAGGCAAGATTAATATTATGAAATTCAAGTATATTTTTGTGTTCTATATTTTGAAATTACTTGCCACAACTTTGATGTTTAAAATACTTCCAATAAAATCGGAAAAATGACCAAATTCTCTGATCTTGGCCTAATTTCCCATCTTCAAACGGTTTTAAAAGAAATTCCTGGCAAATAAGGCTACTTACTAACAACACATATGTTGAAAGTAAAATTCTACTTCAAAATATGCCACAAAATTCATAAAACTGCATCTAATCACCAAAAAATGTCAAAATGTTCCGATTCCGACCCATTTTTCCAAATTCAAACCAATTTCAATGAGATTTTAGGCAATTAACTACATATTTCATCTTAAATGTCATGTCAAAATATGGGATGACGTATTCCTTCAAATTCCCATAGTGCATCAAAAGCAATGCTATCTATTCAGACTCATAAAATTACAGAAGTATTGAAAACTTTGGGATTTTTTTTCCATTTTATGGTCATGACAGTGCTAACAAAATGCAAGGACCATCCTCCTAGAAGGAGGACTACACTGTTTCGGAATGAAGGTGGTAGAGGACTAGCAGATATTAGATTAGATCAGCAGATAACAAATCTCCTAAACTCCTACAGAAAATCTGCCAGTTCAGAATTGGATAGAGTAATATGCCAAGTGGATGACTCCACCGCATTACGATTAAAGGAAGGCAAGGTCCAATGACATTATAAGCAAAACAACGAGAAGTTACAAAGCTGGAGAGAGAAACCCCTGCACGGAAGACACGTTAATGAGATTACGCAAAAAATTGTACACCATGATATGACATGGAAACTACAGCTCTTACAGGAAGAAAAGATTCCTTACTACAATACACTCTGGAGCCAATTTTGGAAAATGAGAATTTTGGATTATACTGAAATCGCTTCATTTTAACAGATCAAACTGTTACTCATAATATAGCTGATATTGTTTTAGTAAGTAAAGACCTAAGGAAAACTACGTTCATTGAAGTGGCCATCCCTAAGACCAGTAATTTGATTGGAAAATACTCTAAGGAAATTGCCCAGTATCGAGAAAAGGAAGTACGACTACAGAGACAAAGGCAAATGAACACGGTTAAAACAGTACCAATCATCATGTCATCTACTGGAGTGATCCCAAGGAATCTCCTGAAGTATATCAAAGAACTAGAATTTAACGAACACCTATATACCTTCAGAAAATTTGTGGGGAACAACGAAGATTCTCACCAACAACAGGGAAAGGACCCAACAGAGCTTAATCCCTGTGATATCTAAGATATAATATGGGATAAGTGAATGGTCCCCGGCGAGGGAGTGTGAAGCCGTAATGCTAAGTCATATCTAATAATAACCTACTTTCAGAAATCAGGATTTTCACAAGCTCAGAGATTGTTGGTGATGGGAGTTGCCTTTTTAGAGCAGTGAGCTTATACTTATATGATCACCAAAACCACCACAGAGATGACTCACTGCTATACATAAGCCAAAACCGGTCACATGTTCAGGACCATGCGCTAATCGAAGACAATAAGTACGCGAAACATCGAGTTGTGCCTAGGGTTGCCAACTCACCCGCCGGGCGCGGAATGTCCCGATTTTTGAGGCATATGCCCCGCGTCCCGCCGCTATCTGTCGCGGGACGCTATTTGTGTTTTTGTTACAATTTGAATTTAAAATAATTTGTCCCGAATTTGGCCTCTTTGTCCCGCGATTTAGGCAAGTTTGTCCCGATTTTCTTTAGAAGCGAGTTGGCAACCCTAGTTGTGCCATGCCCATGTGGGAAAAACAACCACATGGGGAAAAAGCCTTGAGATACCTACTCTTTCTAATATTCGAAAGGTCAATTTTCACATCTACTGCAAACGACGGAAAACACGATTGAAGAAAATACCTTTGACGGGCAAAAACTAAGAGAAAACATATCAAGACAATTAACAGCTACTGATTGGCATTCCTGAAGCAGGACACTTTGAACTACTCACAATACAACTGAATGAAGAAGGTTCAGCTTACAGCTACCATTTTACGTGTTCGACACCTTGGAGGGACAAAAATATAGTGCTATTGAGCCAACATTCCTTTCAGCATGCTCTTTTCACCACCGGACAACATAGGGAAATTACACATACCGAATTACTGCAGAAGGTGGTTGAAATTGAACAGTCAACAATGACTAAGTTGTAGGTAACAAGAAAAATCAAAAATTTTGATACATGGCTGCTTCTTTCTAGTGGGCTATTTTTCGAAATAAGTGTAAACAATTCAGCCCATTTTCCTAAAATATTGGTGCGAATGAAATAATGTAATGTTCTTTATGGTGCTCAAAGGTCTTGATTCAAACCTAAAAGAATGGCAAATAAGTTGGGGAAGAATTAACTCGAAATTATCGTATCAACTCGTTGATCAAGAATGTTCAGATTGAAAGTTGCAACCTATAATGTCAGATCATTACTATCAGAAGACAGACTAACTGAAACTGAAAAAGAACTGGAAACCATTGGGTGGAAAGTAGTTCGAATGTGCGAAGCGACGAAACATTAGAAATCCTAAGGTCGGGACAAAATTTTTACCACACTGGCACAGAAGGAGGGTCCATTGGAGGAGTGGGTTTCTTTATAAGTAGAAGGCACTCAGTAAAATCTTAATGGTACGAACAATTTCCAGTAGAGCGGCATACATCATCTTATGTTTGATTCCTCGCTATTCCATAAAACTCATTCAAGTTTATGCACCAACTACAAGTCATGATGAAGAAAAATCAGACGAATTTTATGAGGACCTGTCTAAAGCATTGGATGAAAACGTAACACACTTCACTATTATATGCGGAGACTTCAATGAAAAAATTGGACAAAAACAGGACCATCAGAAACCATATTTGGCAACTATGGTAGCCCAGGCAGAACCGAACAGTGTGCCAAATTACTCCATTTTGTATTAGAAAGAATTATGTACCAAATGAACAGCTACTTCTACAAGAAGCCACGTAGATGGTGGTCGTGGCCAAGCCGATGGTAACACCAAAAACGAAATCGACTTTATTATAATTGATAAAAAATATATTGTCAAAGATGCTAACAGTACTGAACAAATTCGATACATCTAGTGACCATCGATTAGTGAGAGCGACAATAGAGATATCACTAAGCGCGGAGATACATAAAATGATAAACAACAAAAATGACAAACCATGGACTCCACTAGAAGAGGCAACCAAATTCGAACAATACATGACAGACTCCCTAAACCTAAAACCTCCAACAGAAGGTATTAACAGCTTCAACAATATAGTACCCGAATCAATCACAGGTGCTCAAGATAAATTACGTCCGAGGAACCAACAGGAAAGAAAAATAAGTTCGGAAACGAGAGCAAAATGGAAAAGAGAAGAAAATTAAGAGAGGAAAATACAAGCCAAAGAGAATTGAACATAATCCACAAGGATATATCGAAAGCTATAGACAAAGATTTGAGGAAGTATAAAAATGAATAGTAATACAAACTATAGGGGAAAACAAAGGTACAAAAGTATTAAAGTAAAAACTATCTACTGGGAAAGAACAGATTTTCAAATTAAAAGACAAAAATGCAAGAGAAGAAATATTGCGTATAGTTAAACAGTTCAGTACCAAATGACAGAAAACCAGGAAAATTATGTACCAAGAAAAATAGTAAACCAAGGCTCAGAAGAAATTCTGGATATAACGACAGGCGAAATAAAACACGCTCTTAGAAAGATGAAGAAAGGCAAAACTCCGGAAGAAGATTGAGTGACAACAGAGGGACAAGAACTAATAAATAAAATACAGAAACTATTTAACTTGTGTCTACATAAGGAAGAAATCCCTGAAAAATGGAATAACGCCATAATGATCGTCCTCCACAAAAAGGACATTGCACTGAGCTTGAGAATTGGACCTGTAATTAGCCTGCTAAATCACCTATATAAATTATATACACGTATACTTACCAACAGGATACAAAGAAAACTCGATTTCTATCAACCTCGAGAGCAGGCTGGTTTCCGCTCAGGGTATAGTACAAATGACCACCTACAATGTCTGAAGACCTTAATTGAAAAAACCATAGAATACAATAGATCTTTGTAGACTTTTGCAAAGCTTTCGACACGGTGAATATCGAAGCTATCCTAAAGTCGCCGGAGCAATGCAGAACAGATTATCACTACTCTAACATCATCAGGAATATATATGAGAATGTAAAAGCTACTATAAAACTCCAGGAAACCACCAACAAAATTGACATCAGGAGAGGGGTAAGGCAAGGCGACACTATCTCACCAACATTATTCTCAACAGTATTAGAATATACTTTTAAAACGTTGAATTGGGAGAGCAAAGGAATAAGAGTTGACGGAGAATAAATAAATAACCTGCCCTTTGCGGATGATAATAGTGTTGATAACAGATGACCTAAAAGAAGCTAAAGACGTGCTGGAAGAAATGATTGCAGCAACAGGGAAGGTGGGACTGAAAACTAACGAAACCAAAACCAAAATGATGACAAACCTAATACCCAGTGACAACATTAAGATCGGACAAGAAGAGATTGAACTCACATATAAATATACATATCTGGGAGATGATATAAAAATAAGTAGAGATAACCAGATGTGAGTTACAAAGTGCCCATCAGCATCAAAAGAAGGATGTCCGACCAGTTTGTTTTGCCAATTCTCACATACGGGGCCGAAACTCTTACTCTCGCAAAAAAAATCAGTAAAACAGTTAAAAATAACCTAAACAAAAATGGAACGTTCAATGCTTGACCTAACGCTGAGAGACAGAGTAAGAAATGAGGAGATATGTATAAGATCACGGGTAGATGATGTTATTGAGCGCATTGCAAAGCTCAAATGGAGATGGACGGGATATATGGCAAGATTGCGAGATGGGAGATGAACGAAAAAGATTCTGGAATGGAGGCCAAGGGGTGACACAGTCGTAGTAGACCTCCCACCCGGTGGTAAGATGACATCAAAAGAATTGCGACGAATTGGATTGAAACAGCACAAGATAGAAATAGATGGCGAAACCTTGAGGAGGCCTATGTCCAGCAGTGGACGGAAACGGAGGCTATATGATGATGAAGAATGATGATATAGGATCAACGCACTTATTTGTTCAATGCCAGAGATACTACAATGTGATTTGCATTGTATTTATCTTTAAAACAAGTACTACAATTTCTTCTTTTTAGTTCATGGATAATTGGTATTTTATTATAATGTTATTATTCTACGTTCTCGTAAGCAATATGAACATTCCAGGACGTGCAATTAATTTGGGTAATTGTTCCCAGAATTTTGAAACCACCTTGACATGTTGCTATAGTCTACGCACCAGGCAAATTAAAAGCCTACAATTCCAAAATACTATATGATAATTTGTGTGATTCTGAAAATTCATAAAGACGCTATAAAATAGTATTAATATTTCTCAGTATACAAATCACTTCGAATATATTGCGTCAGAAGCCATTTGAAAAGAGGTCATTACCGATTCCTCAACTCCGAACGCACAGCTCTCACGTATGACCTAATCCGCATCCCAAGCTAATATTTTTAAGCTTAACAGTATAGGAGCCATTCCAAAAATATAATCCGATACGCTGTTACTTCTATATATCATTATTCTAATATATAAAATTAACAGCTGTTTATATGGAGCTGTGCCAATGAGTTAATAAGTTGAAAAGCCATTGAAATTTTAATATTGTTTGAAGTTAATACCAAAAGACACTATATATTATCAAATGATCTGCACTATTTACAGAGTGAATCGATAAAAATGGCGTTATTGGCAACAGCATTAAAAATTATTTATTGCTTCAGTAAAATAGATTATGGCATGAATAATTTCTTATTAAATCTTTAACTATCATTTTATTCTATTTACTTTAATCAACGCAAACTTATACCTAATATGTACTTAAATTAAGTAAGTCACTTAATAATAAACCTTCTGAAAATAATCCTGATGGACTATGCTTGATATTGTAATTATATTATTATGCGGAAACATGATATTAAACAGCAGCACATATAAGTTAAGTAGGTAGGTCTAAATTACTGTCAGTAGTAGTAGGAGAGTGATCAGATCCATGTTGTGGAAGTGTCCAACTTCATGCAACCCTACCGACTGCGCCATGTTACTCAGATCAAATAAATACGACTTTTAGAAGTTGGATAGTTTATTATAAATACAAACCATACATCCATTTGCCATCATTTCAAGGAGATCGACGATCTCTCATTGTGAGAGTAACTCCAAGGCATTATTGACAGTAACGCTTAACACTAATTAGAAGGCCGTACCACAAAGTTGTACGCAGTTTGAAGTAGCTTTAAGTTACCGTCATTAATGTCTTTTATCTAATCGGATACCTTTTCCTTTAAAGTTTTGACAACTATTTCTACATATCACAGCAAACTAACCAAATTTTAAACAATTCCTAAAGTAATTATCCACTGGTGGGTACTTTGGATGATTTATCTAATCGGATACCTTTTCCTTTAAAGTTTTGACAACTATTTCTACATATCATAGCAAACTAACCAAATTTTAAACAATTCCTAAAGTAATTTTCCACTGGTGGGCACTTTGGATGCCATTTTCCCACAGCTGTAGCCTATTCCAGTGTTCTCGTAGCTTCTCTTTCGTCTTCCAGTTCCCTCTCTGGGCGACACTAATAGCTGGAAATGCGCTGAGGTGCAACCAGTACCGAAATAGGGTAAAAAACGATTCCAAATAAATACTGTCCAATTGCCGTAGTTCCCATCATGTCCAAAGTCATAGAGAAACTGATCAATCTGATTCTATGGCTTTCCAATTTCTTAAGGGATCAAACCATTCGAGTTGGTATTGATGGACATCTCTCGGAGGAATTTAAAATCAATGCCGGAGGTCCTCAAGGGTGTATATTATCTCCGACACTGCAAGAAAAAAAAATTAAATAAGAATAGTCCTATCCTTAAAGATAAATATTTGGTGCAAGTATATAATGCTTCAGTTAAGTTTATTCAAGGCATAATTTAAATATTCATCTATTCTTGGACGTAAGTTGCGTGTTTACTTGATTTCAATTATCTTATAATTAGAATAAGAATAGCAGGCAGAGTATATTGAAGAAAAAAAATCTTCTATGAAAGGTATATTTGTCTTCAAATAAGTGTCTGTTATTCTTATTTTTATGATAAACTATTAGACTTGAATAAAGAAAGTTTGTTCTTCTTGTAATTACAATTACACTCCAATCGAGTAAACTAAATCTATTTTTAAGTTTAATAATATATTTGTATTAACACATCTTATACTTATACCAAGAATAGTTAATATTGCATTTACCTACTATTCTTGAGTACAGATTAAAGTCTTCAATATGATTGATGAAACACGCTCGTACCCACGTCTCCTGCAATTTTATTTGTGGTTGTGCTGCAGTATAGCCTGGAGGATGATTTTATTGCGGGCAGTGATTTTTCGTGTGAAATAATTAAGTGTTTAATAATGGAAGAATTATTGAAATCCTGGGACTTGAAACAAATTTTTCCAAAGTATTTAGGTAAAAAGGTTAATAATATTGTGATTTCATATTGTAACTGTTATCAAATGCGTACACATGCTGGCAGCGTGCACGTTGTCAGCACGTGTAGGCATTTGGTAACAGTTACAACATAAAATCATATTATTATTAACCTTAATACCTAAAAATGTACCTAAACACTTTAGAATAATTTGTTTAAAGTCCCAGGATTTGAATAATTATTCCATTATTAAACACTTTCAACTATTTCACACGAAAAACAACTGACCAATAGAACATATTTTGCATTTCATTGAAGCATGTCATATATTTACAGACAGAATAGTAATATTTGCTTTAAATCCAATTTATACTTATTTTAAGAACATGTTCCACTTTGAAGAACTTACTTTACCTCTGTACTACCTTACCGCCAAAAATACAAGTAATCAGGGCAACATTAGATAAAGATAAAACATTAAACTGATC
>MU187366.1:91231-115358 GCA_016904865.1 Pissodes strobi | reverse complement strand
TTTATGTTACCATTACTCGCCATTTCCTAATTTGATTCGTTCGAATATAAAGAAAAGCACTGTATATTAAACATACGCTTGATAACTAAATTTATTTATTGAACGCATTGTATATGGTAAAATGTCTCAAAATACAGCAAACATTAATTGATAATTGTAATTGAAGCATTAGACAATCCTTTTAAATTGTGTATATAACTTACTACAATTCGCTATAAAGTGATATAAACCACTGGAAAAATGTGTTATTCTTGCCAAGAAAAAATAAAAGTTCTAAATTTTCCTGCCCACATCTCAAAATGTGACCTTAATAACGTAACTCTACGTCAACATTTAACTTTTGACGGACATTTATTTTGCAAAACGCTTATCAACAAGTCGATATGAAAACTTGAAATCTGGGGATATGGACAATAATTGTTTGTTCATTCTGGTATAAGAATAGAACAGAACAAATTTAATAGTTAATGCTCAAAATTAAGTTTCGTGATGCCGCGAAACGAGACCAAACCAGTTGGACCCATCTGGCCCCCACCGTAGATTAATCTTGTCTCGTCTCGACGTCGAGACTAACACAAGACGAGATCAGCTGTTAGTCTTGCCTTGCCAGAGCCAAACCACGAAGAGACAGTTAAGTAAAATAAAAAATTTGCCCTATTCATGCCATCTCTTTTACTTAATGCATTTCCGTATAACTCTCTTTTATCTAGCATCATCAAATGTAGTTGTAGGTGAAGCCAAAGTCGTATCAACGCTGTTGCAAAAACAAATGATATATGTCTTTGTCTAACTCATGGAACAGCTGAATACTAGATGACAACGACAAGTATGACTATGGCAGTTCAATACGTTACACCATGTTTTCATTTTAGGCTATTTTTAACTTGGCTTGCTGGTGTTTTCTTATATTTTTTGTGTTAATTTCACAAATTTTTGCTTGAAAGATATACTTCTCCTTCATCTTGTGACTGAAACGTTGATTTGTGTCCGGAGTGGTGCAGATCAGTGGACTACTTAATAGACACAAAACAAACAGCATTATGACTGCTGAGGCTGCTTGCATTGTTTGTGGATTAAAAGAAGATGAAGTTGAAAAAATGCACTATTTTCCTTCGTCCCTTATCTTGCAAAAGTCTGTGAGTCTCCAGACATTAAATATGATTTTGTATTTGTGTAATGAACTGTGACATTTGTTTGAATTTTTTCTAATGATTATTGATTTTTCATTTTAAGTACATATGGTAGGCATATCTTGAATTCACTTATTATTGTTTGTATTACTCTTACACTCTGACTATTAACTTCAAGTGACTCATTTGTATTAATGAATATACTGTTTATGAAATATGTAGGTATACATTTCGATTAACATGCCTTGTCTATTGTCTACGGTAGATTATTTGAATACTCTTTCGATCAACTGCAATTTTCTTATATGAGCGACTTTGATGAGGTGGCGATTTTTAAAATTTTATTACGTATTTGTGTGAATATTTATCTAAAACTATTTGTGATCATTGCATAATCTCATTCTTTTCAAACTTAGTCATACGAATATATAATAGAATTAAATGATCTTCATCCCATCAGAGTGGATAAAATATCACAATACAGCAATCAAAGAAACATTCAAACCTCGCGGTTTTGGCGGCCCAAGCTAATCGCGCCATCTGCTTTCACCTTTCGTGAAGCCAGACAGAGATAACATCGATCTTCCCTTTCCTCGTCTATTACTTCGGACCTGTCTTTATCATTTAGTTTAGCGTCTCTTCGTTGCTTCTCTCTGGCTTTGCCTCGTCTCTTAAACGAGTGCCATTTTCAAGCTGTAGTTTTGTTATTAAATTTGTAAAATCAATAGGTAAAGCAGAGGCTAGTTGTGATCATTATAAAATTTAAAAAAGTCTGCTGTAGACTTTGGATGCCTACCCTTTGGTGAGCATCGAAGAAGTTCATATTTACTGTCAACTTTTGCCAACTATTCTAATTATAGAACATATCAATTTTAAGAATTTTAAAATAAAAAAATTTCTATCAAAGATCCATTTTTCATTTTCTCAGACCCAAAATAAAAAAAATTTAAAA
Organism: Pissodes strobi; assembly: GCA_016904865.1. Taxonomy (NCBI): domain Eukaryota; kingdom Metazoa; phylum Arthropoda; class Insecta; order Coleoptera; family Curculionidae; genus Pissodes; species Pissodes strobi. The sequence goes on along the minus strand of MU187366.1, from coordinate 113,276 downwards.
GAAAAATCAAACCTTTACACTGTCTATGTAGTTGTTTCTTAAAATATATAATTTAAAAATAACTAAGTATCTCCCGATTTTGACATATTTTCTAAATTCAATATTTGATCGAAGTTCAATATTTTGACATTAATTTGATTTTGCTCGATTCTGAGAATCATTTTGATCAGAGTTAATTTGGTTGATTATGTAATGAAATATTCTTGACTTATTAGTGGACTGATTGTAACTTATGGGCTATTAGCTCATCAGGACCATTAATTTTAAATAGGGTCTAAAGGAGAATTTCATCCCCCTGCTCCTATTCCTTGGGTTGGACAAGATTCTTCCTCTACAACAGTGTCAACTGTTTTTATCATTTTTCTTAGATATTTTTAATGATATACCCGACTTTGTGATTTTGTAATTCATTTTTTTCTTAATTCCCAAAAATAAAACTGCAGATGGGGCGAAAATATAAGGAAAGTGTGTCTATATATAATTATTAACATTATTAACATTAAATTTATGACTATTTAATGTTTTTTTTTGCGATTTGCTTGATTTTTGCTGTCAGTAACTTCCTACTATAACTTATTTTATGTTCCTAAAAAAATTATTAAACCAAAATTTGAAATGAAAAATCAAATCTTAACACTGTCTATGTAGTTGTTTCTTAAAATATATAATTTAAAAATAACTATGAAAAATAATTAAAGCCTTGTTGCTATTGCTTGGGTTGGACATGATTCTTCCTCTAACATACATTGCCATTATCTTTTTAAATAAATTCATCATTAGCACTACACAAACCAACATAGACGAACAACTAATTAACAGCAGTACTCAAGATATTTCAGTTTTCTTAACACAAAACAAAATTTTTTAGTTTTCCCTGTTCTATATAAAAAAAAATAACAATAAAATTATAAAGATTTTCAGCTCTCTTACAACAATCAAAATAGCACATAAACACGAAAAAACTATTGGTAAAGATAAAGATAAGAAAGATGAAAAGTTAAAAATGTCAGATGTAGTTTATAGTATACCCTGCAACAACTGGTAAGGAATTTACATAGGCCAAACTTCCAACATTTTAAAAGATAGACTAACCTCATATAAAAGTAATTGTAGGCTTAAGAAAAATACATGTGTACAACATAGGTTATATTTAAAACCCTAATTTCAAAAAAAAGACTATTTGTAGTAATGGTAGAAATATCACTTCAACCCAACTCATTTAACAAAAAAACTATCTTTGAAAACCTAAGTAGCATTAAATAATAATTAATACATCAAGACATGATAGTGTTATTTCATCAAGCATTTAAATTTATTACATTTATTATTAAACTACAAAAATAATTCTTACAAATTTCTATCTAGATAATTAACTCTAACTTTAACACAAATATTTATTTTTTTATTCAAGAGTTTTAAACCATTTTTGGTTATTGGCTTTGATTTTTTCTTAATGTTTAATTGGCTATGATCCTAAAATAATTTTCTACATTTATTCAAACTAAAAACTCAAACTGTGCATGCTAGATATTTATTATTAAACTGTTTTTTTTTTCATTGATGATTCATTTTTGTCGATTATACAGCGCCTAGGAACTTGGCTAATTGCTTTTGCACTATGCTATTTTGTCTTAATCATAAATTGTTTCCTTTGCCAATTGGACAGTGGCGTTAGAAACTTTTTAAAATTGTTGCGCTTTTTAAAGTTTAAAAGAGCATTTCTATGATAATCAATTATTACACTAAAAGGTTTTTAGACAAGATCATTTTCAAGATAAAAATCTTTCAAAATATTGTAGCTGGGAATTCGTTTAACTGTTTTAGGTTCCTTTGTTGCTGAAATACCCTAAAAATAACATATTTTTGGGACTGAATCTGTTGAAACAATATAGTTAATGCTCGATACTCATTTTGTTTGTATCATTACAAAAACATCGCTTTCATATGGTTTTTTATGGCGTGACAGGGTAGACCAACGAAAACTTTAGACCTCGATTTTCAATATTTAAAACGAAATCTGGAAAAACGCTTGGACAAATTTGTATTGTATTTTCAATCCTTTAATTTCAACACCTAAGCAGAAGTGACAGTTACTCCAAAATTTCTAATGGGAAGGGAAGCGTGTCGAGTGATACCTCATTTTAAAGGTATGTTTATCCTGATTCTAACCTCCAAGTTTGAGACTTCCGTTTCGTCTTCGGTCGAGAGTGCATGTGTCGGGTATCGGCCATTTTGTTCCAGCTGCATATACATATATGTTAGTTTTGGGAATTCATGGTGAACGTTCAGGGACCGGGTAGTTTTCTCCCCGAATAAGATACGGACGTCCAGCCGGGGGTTTGAGCCCCGTGCATGCTAGAGATTTTTATGTTTGTGAACGTCCAGCCGGTGGTGTTCGAACCTTAAAACAAGCCGTGCATGTATATGTCTGAGTCCCCAGGAGTACATACTCGACATACTGAGGACTCAAAAAATAGTATCTCTATCCATCAAGGTGTAACCAATGTAGAAGGGTCGCTCTACCTCTTGCTAAGCCTGGATAGGGGTCGTTACTGGCTGAATTTTCTCACGAAAAAGGCCATCAGAGAGTTTACTACTACTACTACTATAACCTCCAAGTTTGAAGTTATCCACTTTTATACCTTCTCTAAATTTGTGGGAAAAATCTTTTAGTTAGTAAATAAGTAATCATAAGAGCTACAGACTTCAAAATCAGGGTCTGAATGCCCTTAAAACTGAAATATCACTGAATCGTTTTGGCGGATGAGTTTCGCCCCTAAAATTTCAAAGGGTAGGTTTCATTGGTAAAAAAAAAATCTGATCAGTTCATTAAATACTAGAAATAACTGCCATTTACCTCCATGCAATGAAATACATTTAGTGCAAAGCCGGGTGTAAATTTTAGACTTTAAATGAGCTAATAGAAAAAAGTCCACTGGAGTCAAATCGGGTGACCTTGGTGGCTTCTCAATATGACATCTTTTTCCACTCAAGTTTTACGGAAAGTTTTCATCTAAAACTTATCACACCGACTGGGCGAAATGAGGAAAAAATTATGGTTTAATGGTCTTCAATTTCTATTATTTGTACGTGAACTGGATGAACAGCATACTCCATCATTCCGTCATCAAGATTTCCGAGTAAAGAAAGTGTTGTAAAAACGCCCTTTACTTAATCGCATTTAATTAAGCACGCCACTGGATAAAATTGCATGCCGCGTACGAATGCACAATGTGGAATGTGGCAGTTAACGTTCCATAATTCTAGAATCAGCCGTTTGGCCAACCATCGTCATCCCAACCGACTCGATCGGGTGGAAATTTCCACCCGTAAGCGGCAAGCGCGCTAGAATTAATATTAAGTTTTATGTTTAGTTGCCGTTCAGCTCCCGAGAAGGAAAGAAGTGAGAGACCACCTTAGGCCAGCGTCAGCGTGGATCTTCAAGAATCCTACAGGGACGAGCAACTCATCCATTTAGCCCCTAGCCCCATATCTCTAAGGAATTTATGAGATTTTTCGGCATTTTTGGCCACTAGAGACTTAGCCGATTTTTCGACATCTCGAAAAAGATAGGGCTGTAGAAAGCTCACGGACGAGCGAAAAGGGCCCTGAAGCAAAGGAAAAGGCATTGTAGGACCAGCACTCTCAACTGGTACCGAATCAGCCTTCTATCGAATTTATTGAGTTTTTCGAACTTCAGGACTTAGAAGAAATTTCGGAGAAAAAATTTCTTGAAGACAGAAGTTAAGTACTTGAAGAGGTCTTGTCAAGCGGCCGAGTATCAACAATTCACCGAGACCTTCAACTGTAGTGCGCACCCTACAGCAACACCCGCGAAAAAGGTTAGTTGCGAGCACCTTGAGTCAGCCTACTGGTTTGGGTTCCAGCCATTCACGTATGTGCCTCTCTGGTCCTCAATACTAGTCGTAGTTAAATATTGGGCGAGAGTAAAGCGCGTCGACGGCCAGTTCGGTTTCGAGAACTGGAGAGCCCCCTGACTCCCCCATACTTTACCTACTCGGCCTACGGGTGAAAAGCGAAAAGGCATAGGAGCCGAAAAAAGAAAATAAGGCTTCACCTAAAAAATTCGGGCGCGTTCAAAGAGTGATAAGTTAGCCAAGTTCGTTCGGGAGATAGCGAAGTTATACTGTTGCGACTGGAGCTATCTCAAAAGAAGAATCAAAGGCTATTTATCACTAGTTCGTATACCATACAAAACCAGCACGGTCTCTGAACTGAGAGTCGTGTCCGGGGAGTAGTTTGGTCTAAATACACAAATCACACATTAAATCCCCAAAAAGTCCCCCCTGACGCCCCTGAGTTACACAAAACCTCTGTCAGAAAACTGTCGAGCAGCATCTGACAAGTTGCCAGGGATTGGCATATAATACATATCAAACACCCCCCCAAAAATCCCTAAGAAACCACGATTTTTTAAAAGCCCTCCTCGAGCAACTTCCGTACGACCCCTCTTAAGGTAATCGATGCCAAAAACTCGCGAATAGCGTCCGACGCCCTCAAAAGACGATTTTTGTGCTATCCTTGTTAAAATTCGTACGGATCCGTCTTCTTAGAAACCTTAAGACTCCAAACGCGTTTTGAAAATCTCGCGTGCGGAGCGAGAAGTCCCAAAAAACTAAAGACATTAATACGTGTTAGATATTAATTAAAATATCTTAAGTTCTTAGTTAATAATTGTTCATTAGAGAAAAAATCAAATAAAACCTGTTATACCAAAAATACTAGATTAAGAGTTAAACTCTCCTAGTACATGTATAAGGCTTATCTAGTGAATTGGGGCACATTTTAAGCTATCACTTGACATAGGGATTTATCAGGATTTTATTTCAACTATACAGGGTGTCCCAATTGTTCAAATTGGTAATCATTCGAATTACTGATTTATGTATAAGGCTTAGCCAAGATTAGGAGATAGGATTAGGTTAGGGTCGTAGATATTTTGTGTGACAACTACTGACGACTACCTTTTGACAATCCTCCCCCCTGCTAAGCCCTTTTGGCACTTTGTAAGGACTTGCTATAAGGATTCAAGTAAAAATTGAAATTTTGTACATTGACATACAAAAAGACGAATAACTCAAAAGTTGGTCAAAAATAAAATAAATTTAAAAGCATCCCCTGCCAGTAGACCCCCCTGGGAATCCTTCCCCACTACCGTTGTTCTTCAAAGCATTTGATTAATAACGTTTCGGCCTCCTAAGGGAGAAAGTAAGCCGAAGTTTTGTTTTTACTTTAATTCAAACTTTTGACTTAATTTTGTAGTCCCCATATACAGGGTGACTCTTAGAATCGAGTGGAACTCCTATACGTCTATAGGGTGTTCTAAATTTCTTGCCCAAGACAAATTTATTGCCCACTAACCTTGTGTTATATTTAATTCAGCCTTCTGCTGACAGACGTTCTGTGGTGGCTGCTATCTACAATTTCCCTTGGATAGCGGGGAAGGCTTTGGTGGGCCCACCTTCGTTCCCCCCGGACGGACAGTGTGATCAGTTTACGAGTTGGACGTTGTCTGAAAACTCTTTGAAATAGCGAGTAGTCGACTCGATAACGACTTGGCATCCCGTGAAAAAACATAGACATAAATAATTGTAATAAAAAAAAAATGACATTCCGAACTCCTCAGTCGACGGCAACCGCGCACCAAAAGCCCCCGAGTGTGGATGAGCTCTTGGAGCTAGAACTGAATAGAGATAGGTCTAAGGAACAGACAGCGTTAACCCAGAGTCCCCCGCTGACTTCTAGCGAGTATATTGGGGACCCTGAGGAATTTATATTAGACCCGGAAGCGGCCTTTGGGTGTTACAGGGAATCTGTTCCCAAATTCACACTTAATAAATATAATGGGGAAGCTCAAATCGAGGCGGGGCTACACATAGGGCAGCTAGAGCGTCACTCGGCCGAGCCGAGTCTACGCGGCCCCCTACTGGATCACCCCGAGCCGCACGTGACACACAGTACGCCTTGGTCGCTCACTGGAGCGGTTCCGAAGGCCAATGCGCCGCCACGGGCGACGCACGTGCGCGCCGACATCAAAAGGTTCAATTAAACCATCTCCGCAAATATCTGCCCAATCATTCAAATTTTGGGGATGCGACGTATGTACTTCATGAGATTTTCATCTGACCAACAATGCTTTAATGTAATTAATACTGTTGATGGTTTCACTGATAACTTCACAGAATTGAAGTCGGTAATCGTAATCATCATCGTTCATTTCTTGAATTAATCCTATATTGAAAAAATTAAACTTACTCCCCCTGAGGATTCTCTGGATTGTTGTTGTACGTAAAACACCAACCTCCTCGGACAATGTCCTATTACTAAGGGTGGGATCCATTAATACATGATATAAAATAGCAACTTTTTCCCCCTCATCTCTTCATACACCCTCTTTTTATTTTCCACTGATCCAGTATCATCAAATTTGGCAACCAGTTGTAATGCATATATAACGGATAATTTTTTTTTCCAGAATGTCATTCGTTGGAGTCGGAATATAGTCGCGGTTGCTCGAGCAATGATATTATTTATTTTTTATATCATTTCTACCCTTTCTACCGTTGAATACAGCATTTTACCAAAGATTAACAATTGACACATATCTAACGTTCATAAAAACTCACGTTGAACTGAGTAAATCGGACCCACAGGTTAACCTTTTTTAAGATAAAGAAAAAAGGAAGAAGCCATATTTCCCCCTGGAATCAACGAGCACTTTTCTTCCAGATTTTCATTTTAAATACCGAAAATCGAGCTGTAGTTTTCGCTGGGCCACTCTCTATATAGAAAACATTTGATAACATCTACAAATAAATAATAGTCTTAACCATTTAGCAAGAATATGGAAGAGGTGCTATCAGCTGATTAAAAATTATTTTACTTTCCATATTAATGCGACACTTCTGTCAATATGTAACATTATTTGTGCTTATTTGTGCTACCGATTATTTAGCGTTGTTTGTGTGCTTTCATTACGTTTGGTTGAGTTTTGCAAAACGATCATGGTATCTAGGGCCGAAAATTATGTTGTGGATCTTGGACGATGATTGCTCCAATGCTCATGCACGGAGCGGTCGTTTGGTGGCCCGGATCCATGAAAACGGCGTCCAGGCTAGTGCTGGACAAATTACAGGGACTTCCATGCCTCTGCATCACCTGGGTCATGAGGACGGCGCCCCCAAGCGCCCTAGAGGCGTTGGTGGGGTTGCCTCCTCTGTTGGACTGGGTGAGGCACGAAGCGGCTAGAGCGGCCATGAGATTGGCTGATGTGGGGATGTGGAGGGACAATGGCTCCTGCCATGGCTATTGTGGCCCATGGCGAGGCTTGCCTGGGGACCTAACCATCCTGGGTATGCCAGGTGACGCGATGGTCCCTGATATAGACTTTCACGAGGGGCAAAGTTTTTACTTCCCTACGAAGGAGGATTCGATAGGTTAGTTTGGGTTAACCTGGAATGACTTACTCTGGTTTACAGACGGGTCCGGTATGAGAACACTGTTTGGAGCTGGTGCGTACTATGAGGCCTTGGGGCGAGAATTATCCGCCCCATTGGGCAAGCACACTACGGTTTTCCAAGAAGAAATGTTTGCGATCATGATGTGAGTCTGTGAGTCGCTAAGGCTCAATGTCGGTGGCGGGAGGATTTTCTTCTGCACCTACAGCAAGGCCGCACTCATGGCGCTGAAGTCGCGCTCCTTGTTGGTAAAGGAGTGTAGAGGCTGGCTGACTGAACTTGCAAAGCTTAAAAAGTTTACGTTGGTCTGAGGGAGGTCTCGGGAAACGAGGGGGTCGCCCATAATGTTCGAGAAAGGGCCTTGGAGGCCTGGACGTAGGTTCGGATCAAAGAGGTATGCCGGACGGCTCCGGTGATGAGACAAACGAGGCTCATTATATATGAGCCCGCGAAGAGTCTCGTCAGGGGGTTGTTGTGCCTACCTAGGAAGGAATGCAGGGCCCTGGTAGGATTCTACATAGGATCCTGTAGGTTTAGACAGCACCTGACACTGCTGAAAATTGCAGAGGAGGAGGAGTGTAGCTGGTGCATGGAGGACGATGAGACCCCATACCAGCTACTTACGGAATGTCCTGCCTTGGCGTGGGCAAGACTCAGAATCTTTGGTGCGACGCCGATCGAGCCAGATTCAGTGCGTCGTGTTAGTCTGAGGGAGATGCGGGCTTTCTTAAGAAAGACCGGCATGCGGGAGGTTCTCTAATACGGGATGGGGGCACAACCGGCCCAATTGGTGGCCTAAGTGCAAGGTCCGCTAGGGGCCACCCCTTTTGTTACTGATACTGATGGTATCTTGTGTTGTACTCAGCTGAACAGAGGCGCCGGCGACAAAGAAATTTCCCGGAAAAATATTTTAGAAGTTTATATAAACAATAGACAGGGTCGTGTTTGTAAATCTTCAATTTAAAAGTATTAAAAATGCATATGCCGATATTCATTTATTCAATTAAGAATCGAAAAAAAATATGACACATTATTAATAGGTACCTAGTGATTTATTTTGTGTTGTTATGTTTGTTCTTTTTATCAGAGCCATAACAGCTTTTTCACAAAACATTTGAGAACCACGAATTATTGGAGTATAGTTTATTTAAACTGCCATAAACAGTATAATAGCACTGACATCTTGTGAACAGAGCTGCTGCTGCACAGCGGAACGGCTTAGTGTAAAATCGGACATAGAGGACAAAATTATATTTATATTTTTAATATTTACCCTTAATATATACCTTTTTATTGCTTATTTATCTGCTGTGCTGTTTTATGTTGGAAAAATAGCTACACATGGCATTGAATAAACAAAATAGGAGAACATTCTGCGGACGCAAAAATCAAGATCGGTATAAATATGTGTTTCTAAGTCTTGTGATCAAAGTGCTGCTTTCAATATTTGGCAGAGTGGATAGTTAGAGAGGAAAATTGTGCAGTGTGCAGTAAATACTTTAATGTAATAATTTTTGAAGAAACAAATACATCAATTGGTGCAAAAACTGGTTTATTTAATGTTTGCAGTTGTGAAGAGGACATCAGTCCATGTCAGTTCGGATTTAGACAAGGGTTTGGCACGTGCTGTTGCCTCTCCTATTTAATTTGTATTCCGAACTGGTTTTCTCTCAGGCACTACACAACACACAAGATGGTAATAAAATTAATGGCCAAGTTGTCAATAATCTGCGATACGCTGACGACACAGTCAATACCGCAGACAGCCCAGAAGGACTACAGCGACTAACAAATAAAATAGCTGCCAAAGGAGAACAGCTTTCCCTAAGAATTAACATTGATAAACAAAGGTAATGGTAATATGCAGGACACCAAACATCCGTGCCAACATGCTTGTGTACGATAAACTCATCCAACAGGTTTCGAAATTCAGATACCTGGGAAGCTGGATAACCGAAGATCTTAACCCAGATATAGAAGTTCGCAGCAGAATAGAACAGGCAAGAACGACGCTCCTTAATATGCGAAATCTAATATGTAATCTGCAATTCTGTGCTGTTATATCGTGTCGAAACATGGACATTTAAAGCAGACATCATAAATAAACTGGAAGCTCTAGAGATGTGGGTTTTTAGAAGACTTCTTAAAATACCTTGGACAGATCACATCACCAACAATCACCAACAATGAAGTACGCATACGCAACTGTAACTTCTACAACTCAAAAGCCACCTACCTTGGGCATAATTTTTGCAATGTCAAGTACCAATTTCTGAGCCTAATAATGGAAGGCAAGATAGAGGGGAAAAGAGGCCTAAGCAGGAAAAAACACTCATGGCTCAAGAATATTAGAGATTGGACTGGCCTAGATGCTCACACAATATTTAGATCCAGATGAGTTTGCCAGGATTGTCGCCAACATCCATTGAATGGATATGGCACCATAAGAAGAAAAAGGGAGGGGAGAAAGTCAGGATCGTTTGAAAGGCGATATAACACCACAAGATCAACATACTTGAGTTATTTGTTTTAATATCAGGGTAACTCCTCATTTACTGATGACAGCAACTCCTCTTTAATCATGACAGAGCCCTCCACATGTTTTATGTTTATATCTTTAAGGTAGACAAGGATAGCAAATGTATTAAGGTCTTTCATCATGACAGCGGATCTTACCTAAGGAGATACATTACTTCCTCTGTGAGGACTCACTCTCATGAATACACTACTGTAATATGGGCACCTTAAATATTTTATTAAATATTTTGAATGTGCCTAGAAAAATTAATTTTAGCTCTTAGTATTATTATACGCATATTTTATGTTAGCATTATTTCCGGATCTTATATAGGAACTGTTCCACTGTTAATAATTTTTATGCTGTTAATTTGTGGTACAAATAATATTTAAATTATAATGGTCAAACTAAGTTTATTTAAATTCGTTCAGTAAAAAGAATACATTTTATAATATTAACCAAATGCTCATCAAATTTCCATCAAAACTACTTTTTCAATTCTTTTTTGATATTCTTAATCTTCTGCTTCTTAAAATGTTAATATCGTTCTGCAGTGACTTTCTTTTTAGTTAATCCATGCTCTTTCTTGATGCAAGAAAGAAGACCACAAGGAATGATTTTTCGAACTGTCATGATATGAAATCACTGTGCTAACCTTGTTTTATACTTATTTGCAATAAGAACATTATTCAGAACTTAGTTCCATAGATAATGGAAATAGCAGGTTCTTTTCAGATATGTATATTCAGGACAAATCCATGTACATTCGAAGTGATTGCAAAAAATGTTTAAATCCCTTGGTAACAATTTTCGTTTACAGAAGAATAAAAAAATTGTCCACGCAAGATTTTTGGATAAATGTTAAAGTCATCAGAAACATCACGCTGCACCAAAATAATACATCCCTGTCATATTTTTTTAAGCACGCGATTTTTCATTTTGCTGTACAAATATTGTTTTAAATGAAAATAACATTTAACATATGTGCACCGTTTTTGAAAACATATCTTGTTGCGTCTTGCATCGACGGTTCCAAATTTAATCCTATTATTAGATAGCTCCAGTTTTAATCCCATCATTAAAATCAAAGAAAATGCTGAAATTCAGCAACCGTGTTTACCATAACTTGGCTCAGATTTTAATTCAAAATTAATATTTATTTATTTTTTTTAGAAACCACTGACTGTCCGAAATCCGACCAAGTCTCATGTACGAGTGGAACTAAGTGCAATTCAGATGAAGACTGTCAGAATAAAGAAATATGTTGTGCGAACGCGTGTTATACGAAACGATGCATACCAATCACGAAAGGTAAACTTCTTGGTTTTCTCTCATTTTATCAATGATGCTTCTGTAGTATTCTGTATCCATTTGCAAACAGCTTTTAATAGACTTCACAATTGAGTGACCAGTAATTTTTATTACTGGTCTTGTATTTCAACTTTTTGCTATCTTCGACCCAGTCCATTTTGATATTTAATTTCTTCCAACGGGGCAATTTTTGAACCATAGGTTATTAACATTCCTAGAGGGATTGACAGTTAGGAAAATTGGGGCATTTTGAATATTTCCATGGTTCTCCAAAAGTTTCAATCTAATAGAGCAATGGTTGCTATTGTTTGTATTTGTTTCAAACCATTTAGATGAAGGGCACTCCACGTGGAGTACTTTTACTGAATATTAGGCTAAATGCGTCCATTTTTTTGTCCACTGTTACCAGCTTTTTCTTTGAAAAAATATATTTACGCAGTTGCGCCCTCTCCACTTTTCCAAACCAATTCATAGAATAACGCAAAAAATACATTCTCGGTAATATCTTGGGTAGCGCCTCTTGACAAGTATCTTCCAAATTTTTCAATTTGTATGTGAAAAAAGATGGAGCTTCTTTATTTTCATCTTCTTGTAGCTGACGTATTTTTACATTTTCCAAATATTCAAAAGGATTTATTTTGTTGCCATATTAATTAAAACATTTTTCCATCAGTAGCTTTGCTGTTACATTCCATAACGTCTTAACTGTATGCTCTGTGTACTCTGTTTTATCTTATTTTTTCATTTAAAGGCCCAATCTTTTAAAATATGAGCGATTTCTAAAACGAGTGTATTTTTGACGTATTTTTCTGAAAACATAATAACTGACAAGCAACATGGTTTTGCTAACGGAAAATCAACTATTTCAAATCTTCGAAGGCATTCGATAAAATTGATCAGTGAGGGTGTTATGAATAATAAAAAAGGGCTGCTAGATAGAGTGTTGCTCAAAGGGGGCACTTATCAACAGTCTTATTTAATGTTTTTCTGAATTACATACAATATATATAAAACAATATAAAGTAATTTAAAAAATTCCATTCATTGTTAAAGTCGTTGCGTATATGGCCAGCGACGAGTTGATTCCACATTTTAAAGACATAATAATTGACAAGCAACATAGTTTTGCTAAGGGAAAATCAACTATTTGAACCTATGAGCATATGTTGCTGGATGCTTTTAAGAATAAGCATCAAGTGGATACGGTCTACACCGACTTTTCGAAGGCATTCGATAAACTTGATCAGGCTATCATGATTAATAAAATGAGATCCATTGATATACATGGTTCTTTGTTAAAATCGCTTACAAGTAATGCCATGGATCAAAGTCAAGCAGTTAAAATAAAAATCAAATATCCTCGGAAATTATTGTTACGGCGGATGCTCCTCAGGAGCGGCATCTATCAACACTCTTATTTAATGTTTTTGTGAATGACGTACAGCAGACATAAAACAATATACTGCAGTTTCAAATTCTTCATTGATTGCTAAAGTCTTTGAGCATATGGCTAGCGGCAAGTTGACTCCACATTTTAAAAACTTAATAATTGACGAGCGACAAGGTTTTGTTAAGGGAAAATCAACTATTTCAAATCTTCTGACCTATGAATATGTGTTGCTGGATACTTTTGAGAATCAAGTGGATGCAATCTACATTGATTTTTCAAAGCCATTCCATAAGGTTGATCAGGGTATCATTATTAATAAAATCAGATCTAATATTATGAATGGTTCTCTGTTAAAATTAAGGGCAATGACATGAATCGACCCAAGCAGTCTAAAAGCTGTAACATCTGATTGATTCGACCCAGATTAATCGCCTCAGCATGAGCAGATGCATAAGGAACAAGAACATTGTCAAAGTAGGCTTCCGCTGGCTTCCTTCATTGTGCGTTGCCTGCCTTTGTTCTGCACCGAGAGACGCATTAAAATCGTCCACCACAATAACCAGGGGCGGCTTCTCAATAAGTGCTCCCGTGCACGCGCACTGCCTGCGAAAATAAATAGAAAAATAAAATCTCCTCCCCTACATACAATTTAACATAAACCAACTATAATTTGCAAATTTACATATTTTTGAATCTTCACTGGCCTCAGAATATATTGTTTATAAGAACGAAATCGAGGCTACGACGGCGACAATCAAAACGCTGAGCGCCCGACGCAGACGGCGGCCTCCGCCCGTAGTCACATCTAATCTGCCGTGCGCTAGTGTTACTAGCGGATAAATACAGCTTGCGAGGAGCCTTCCACCACTCCACGAGTCCTGTTTTTTTCACTTCACGCATTGCCCTCCGTTCGCTTCGGTCGCTCCGGGACGCAAACAGACAAAACTAACCCAAACTAACCCAAATTTAAAAAAAGAAACAAATTTAATCTTGAAAAAAGCTCTGGTACCAACGGGAATCGAACCCACGGCCCCTGCATCACAAGCGCAGTGTCATTACTACTACACCACGAGGGCTTCTGAGGCCCATCCGTGCGCTATTTAGATCCACACCTTCTAGCTTAATTTAGTAATAGTTTGCAATTCTTGCAGTTATAGTTGCTGAATTTTTCAGGGATGAAAGTACATGATAAGATAACCCTTATTCCGGAGGTAATACAAAATTAAACTCTTCAAAAGGGCACTATCATCAAAAATCGAGATATTGGTATAGAGACAAAAATATTTCTTTTTTGGTCCAATGCACAATAAGGTCTTTGTAGGAAGTATTTTTTGATAATTATTTTTAAAAAATCATTTGCATTAGCCCTTATGGCCGAAAAAAAATTTAAACGTAAATATCTCGGTTTCAACCGTGCAAAAATTTGGTTAAAAAGTGGCAATTTTTAAATATACCATTCAATTAACAAAAACGGAAGGCGTGAATGCGGAAAAACATTCTTTATAAAAGTTTCGCTTATGTCTTGACAAGGTAATAGAGCAAATCCCATATTTTTTCGCTTGTAAATTAACAAAGATATAACAATAAACATGGGTTTACGCCGTAACAGAGGCCGTAATTACTTCTGACCAGCGATTTCATCGACTCGCAGTGTATCTTTCTCTTCGCCTTCAAGTTTAGCTAGCGTTGTTTCTCTCTACGGCTGATGCAACACATAATATTATAATAGGTTTAGGTTATTATGTATTTCCATCCCCGAAAAATTCAGCTTGTGACAAAAAAGTGGGAGGTATATATTATACAAGCGTCTAGGAATAGGGCGTATTTTTCGATGCCACATGCGCAATGGCGAAACAAGAATAATAGGTATTATTATGGCTTTGCATGGCCATCCGCTCGCTTCGCTCGCTACGGGGGCTCAAACCCAAAATTAAGAAAAAAAGATAAATTAATAAGAAACAAATTCTGAATATTAATTTCAGTAATTAAAGAGAAAAGACTAAAGTCAATATTCTGATTGAAACAGGACTGATGACCCTACCGTCTTGTTGAACAGAATAGGCACCAACTTTATAACCCATTCGTTGAAGGATGACATTTTTTTGGCTAGTAACCAATGTTCGGTTGGTTAAAGCAAGAACACCATAAATTTGTCCATCCAAGTTGGCTGGAACATTATAGTGAAGGATACTCTACTTTTTAACCCCCCTTGAGATTCTATCCTCTTTAAAACAGTTTATAGACGCACCAATAGGCTAGAAGAATGCGCTTAGTAGTGCATCCTAACTTTCATTTGCAACACTTAGTTTAAAAGAGCTGTATAGAGATGATCTTTACGGGTTCTGACTTCTAAAAACAATTATTGCGTTTGAGGTATGTCCCACTATATTGTACGGTAGTATACTTTACAAGATCAGAGCGGAAAAGCTAAGAATACATTTTAACGGTCTTTAGTATGAATCGCCCTTCGTTTGCCCCTTTGATAGGGCTCGGTCTACTCTGCGTATCGACTTTTCCGCGCAGTCTCCTTGGTTCAACAGTCTTCCAGGAATCATTATCTGTTCAAAAACGATTTGAACACGCTTTCAAATCTAACGATTTAATTTTATACAATTTTAATATTCCACGCCACTGACCTCGCATTCCAAATAAATTAAAATCCATGGCGATACTACTAACGCCATCTCTCGTTTACAACGTTTATCCACTGCTTCAGCCAGTCTAGAAAGCTAAAAGCAAAGCGGCCTCGAAAGGCATCTGATCAATTACAGCGCTTTCTACAAAAAGCCGCTGTATCCCGACGATGTTACTAGCGCCATCTGTTGTAACCACGTTTACTCATCTGAACCCGGTCGCGTATCCTACGCCGAGTCGACCAATCACAGCGCATCCTACAGAATAGCCACTTCACCCAACCTAAAACTTCCTAGAATTATAGCTAGGAAGTTTTAGGATTTTCTAGGGGTAACTAAAATTCCGATCTTTAATAATCGAATTTCATGAGAACTAGTTAGCAGATTTTAACCGGATTTGTATTAAAATTCATAATATTAATTTAGACAACCGGTCATGCTAAGTTTTTACACAATATCTCTATATTTACATTATTGCCCTTTCTATCTCCGGAGCGATGTAGATTATCCCGCCAGAAGAGGCGGTGACAAGGGGCGTTGACAACTTCTTCAAGTTGATTCAGTTAACGTTCTAGTAAAAAGTAGCATCTCGACTCTCTCCCTCTAGTAAAAAGTAGCATCTCGACTTTCACCCAAGTAAGTCGCGCCAAGGGCGCTCCCGTTTCCCGCCGGCATGGCGTCAAGCCGCCATGCTGGGCAGTTTCACGTTTTGAGGCCTCATAATCCCTCCAGTTCTCTATTCAAGTGAACTGTGTTATCCAGCCACGCTCGTCGTCGTCTCAAACCTACAAAAAGGTATTTATCGACACCCTGTCTGCCATTACTCTCATATGTATGACGCTGTACCATCGCTGTTCCGGCGTGCCCATTGGTCTCGTCCATGGGAGTTCATCACATTAGAGTCTTGTTTCTAACCACAAGTAATCGATTCTTATCTCGAAACCCAAGTAAGTAAACTCACAGGTTTACAATCACTCTCTCTCAAGTAAGACGCTGTACCATCGCTGTACTAGCGCCCCATGGCAATCGCCCATGGGAGTTCTCACAATAGAGTCTTCTCTCTAACCAATATTAATCGAGTCTTGTCTCGAGTCTCAAGTAAGTAAACACACACGTTTACATTCACATTCTCTCAAACGCGGTACCATCGCTGTGCTAGCGTTCCCAGCGGTCTTGTCCATGGGTCTTCAACATTCTCTATCAGAGTATAACACTGGGTTGTTATGCTATGGCCAGTATTCTCAAGATCTCACAAATGCTTATCCCCTACGCGGATTTCAGCTTACCTATGCTACCTGCATAGCATGTTTTACAATCATTTTTGCGTTTATAAAAACCGCATTCACAAGGGCATCCGTGTCATGCCACATGCATATATAACTGCAGACCATCTCAAAGTACTCCATTCAGGTCCTTCTTATTTGCAAGAAATTGAACCACATTGTATATAGAAGCTACAACAGAGACTTAGTAAGTGTTAAAGTGACTTTTCCTATGCTGAAAGATAAACTGCTGAACGAATTGAACGTTTCTCGTCAACTGTGAACATAGTGTACATAGTAGCTTATAGGTGGACTACATTTATCCTATTATTGCTTGTATATTACTGTATTTCATATCAAAGTTATCTCAGCTAACTGAGCTCACACTGGGCTGTTCCGCAGGAACTTTAAACAGACATTTAACTGTACTTAGCTGCAAGATAGCGTTTATAATCACATACATGTTTAGTATTACAACTGTTTGTGCAATGCTTTAGTTTTTAAGAGCATTATTTTGTCATATTCTTCAAGGTCGGTACTTTGCCTCGACTGATATTGTTCATATCGTAGCACTGACTACGTACAATCATTTAATGTTTATATTTTGTTTATTTATGAGCTTCCATTTGTTTTCAAGTAAAATAACTTAATAAAAATTCATATAATGCTAAGCTTTTTGTTTTGTTTACAAAATGACTTTAGAACTAGCTCCTATGGTTAATTAAGTGCCTACGAGCATATCTCTGTTTGTTTAGAAAATCGACCAAGATCGAATCTGAAACATTATCATCTGACGTTCTCTCATTATTTCTAACAGTTCCATCGCTACTTAGGCTTTATTTATATTTTGTTTTGATGTTATGATTTTGGATTGTTGGGTTAAAGGTAAAGTTCCGTTCTCAGGGTTATGGTGCCAGGTCTGTAAGTACCTTCATTTGTCCTATACTTTGCATACAAGAAAATTGACGGTAGTTGAGGCCTGGTAACTCCTGCTGTTGCATAGGAGAACATAGGCGTTTTTTTGGTTTCAAACAGAATTATCTTTTATTCAAAAATCTTGCTCTTTCTTTCCATAATATTAAGTTTAGTTTTCCTTCAATATCTTATTTTCTCTTTTCAATTCTGCTACCAGTATTTCAAAATACGACACTTCCGCCTGGCGGCCAATGCTGGTTTCTCTGTTAATCAAAATACTGGTAATCAGTGGCGGCTGGTACATAAGTGCTGCGGAACTGCAGAACCACCAAAATTCTCCTATATAATAAATATAAAATCTAAAGCAGAAAAATATAAAGCCACCTTATACTGGCGTCACGAGCCGAACTATGAATATGCGTCGCATCGCTCTGCTTTGTTTTCCTACGCTTGTCGCTTGTGGTCATTCATTACTTATTTGGTCTATTGTTTCTGACTGCGAACTAGATACGATACCCCCGCGCCGCCCCTTGTCCTCACTTTTAACCGCCGAAATTAACGCAAAATTGTGCTGCATTCGGGCAGAACATTTCAGGGTTGTTTTTCGCAAGTTTGCATTGTCGGCTGTCGGCTTATTTTAGATTTATCTCCGTTATCTCCGTATGTTAAGTTACCAGACACTGCCGTTTAGATTGATATCTTATTGTGTCATCCGAATCGGTATATTAAAATGGATATCATTTATAATCTAATCAACGTTAAACCTTTTTTTAAGTACTCTTTTGAGGAAAAAATAGAACTGAAACAAAGGGGACATCCACTCCCGGATATTACGATTGAAAAAGGAGGATCCAGTCGTGGAAAAACTTACAAAAGACAGTTTAATCGCGATATTTATACCAGAAACGGATGGGTATGCGGATGTAATAAAAAAAAATGCGCTTTTCTGTTTCCCTTGCGTCCTATTTGGAGGTGACAAATCGTGGACACAAGTCGGTGTAACGGATTTAGTGCACTTGAGTGACAAAAGAAAAAACGTGACACATGAAAACATCACTTGCACAATCAAATTGAATATGCATTATTAGGTTCTGTAAATATTAGGGACCAACTTGATTCCGCATATTGGACAAATATTCAAAAACAATGAAAATGTAAGTAGAAATAGATATGTGCTTTCAAAAATTATAGATTGTGTTAAGTTTTGTGGTGTTTTTGAATTGGCCCTTAGGGGACATGACGAAACAGAAAAATCTGATAACCCTGGAATTTTCCGTGGCCTAATAAATTTTACTGCTGAATTGGACAAAACTTTAGCGCAACATTTGGAAAAATCAACAGTTTTTAAAGGCATTTCCAAAGGAATCCAAAATGATGTTAGAAGTATGCCATGATCGAATTTTGGAAGAAATTCGGGAATGTCCATATGTAGCTGTCATGGCCGATGAAACAACCGATATTTCAGCTAAATCGCAAATGGTTATAATACTCAGATATTGCCGAAATGGACAGCCAGTAGAACGTTTTTGGAGTTATTTAGTACCTTCAAAATTAAATGCAGAGACTTTAGCTGAGAACATTTTAAGTGTTTTGGACATTACTCTAAAAAATTCAAATGACAAACTAATTGGTCAAAGTTACGATGGAGCACCAGTCATGTGTGGACGGCATACTGGGGTTCAAGCCCGAATCAAGGAAAAATATCCTTTTGCACACTTTGTACACTGTTACGCGCACCAATTAAATTTAATAATGTCTAAAGCTTGTTCCGATAGTTTTCAGGTTAGGCTTTTTTTTGGAAATTTGAGTGAAATACCCACCTTTTTTTAAAAATTCACCACAACCGGTGGCAGTGTTAGACAAAACTGTGCAAAGAATAATTATTCATAGCGCTCCAACTCGCTGGAACTTCAATATTCGAACTGTCAAAGTTGTTTTTGAGCATCGTGAGTCTTTTATTGATTGCATGGAAGAGATAGAAGAAACTTTTGATAATGCCACCATTTGTAGTTCAGCATCTTCCAGTCGACGGATTCTTATAGATCAAAATTTTTTATTTTGGTTAACATTTTTCCATCACATACCGCCGCATGTAGGAAAATGTATGTATCGAAACCTATTTTTTTAATGAAATATTTTTGCTGGGCGAATTTCTAATTCACCATTTTAGGCCGTTTGACCTTGACAATTGTACAAGTTTCCGCCTGCGGCGCATTTTTACGCCCCCGGCGCCCTACCACGAGTATATTCAATTGTTTCAATTTTGCCTCCTCTGAGCAGCACTGGCTCTTTAACAGGTCACGAGCCGCCACTGCTGGTAATGCTACGTTTTTCTTCTAATAGGCTTTCTGGCTTTCCAGCTATTAATTTCCGCAGCATATTTTTATGGATTTAATGCCACAACACATATTTTTACAATTTTTACACTGAATGCGTTTATTAACCGCAAATTTACATAACTCCATCTCTTATGAATATGACGTTGATGCACGAAAAATACGTGGAGCTTTTCGACGGTCTGAATAAAAAAAAAACAAATTACCTGAAATAATTAATCTCCATTTTATGGAAAATATTTTTACCTTTTAATTTACCTAGCTTAAAACACATCAATTTTATATGAAACAATTTTACTTGATAAAATTATGTTGTGTCAAATTTTTCAACCTAACATAAAAATCGAAAAATATTGTAATTTTAATCGAATAAAAAATAAAACGGCTTCTTGTAGTATGATGTAGACTTCATACTGGGCTGTTCATTTATCCTGAGCTATTAAAATACAATTACGTGACGTGGTTGTATGAAATTACTCATTACAGTAATAAAATTAATTGGATCCAGACATTACATGAACATTTGCAGTTTAAAGTCATGACAAAGCCATTAAACAGTAATAAAGATCAAATAGTTTGTTATTGAAGTCAAAATGCAAATTTATGCAAATTAATATTAAAGTTATTTTTAAAATCTGGGAAAATAATAGAATATAAACGTAGCTTCGAAATTGAGAGGAATCGACATAATTTTTAGAACAGCACTCTGACGTATCTGTTAGCATTGGAGCTGGGAGATATTCTATTTCCTATCGCTATGCCTTGCGATTTTTTGCTTTTAGTGTTATTTTCGGAACAGTCAGTGGCGGAACTATTTATTATAATCGGTATAATATTTAAGTATCATTAAATGCACAACATATTATTTCTAAGACGGTTTCAATTTAAGATAATAATTAATGCATCTTGTTGCATATGGTTGATGAACTTAGAGGTATTAGGTATGAAAAATTATATAGTGAGCTATCTAAAACTCCAGTTTCGGCTAGTTTAGGTTACTTGCTGAAGTTGCACACTAAAACGTTGTACCTTTTGATAGTTTTCCTAGATTTTTCGTTATAATAAATTCACTGCAACACAGTTTTATCCACAATCCCGAAACAAAATTTTTGCACTCGACGCGCGTTTCGCTTTTCATGTTAGCATGCTTTCGTTTGTTAGATTGTTATAAGGCCTTTCTTGGCGAGCGGAAGCAAGAAAGTTTATATATTTAAATATTTAGAACCCTGCGAGCGGTATCAAGGCCTAAATAGGAATTTGTAATGATAATATTATTCATTAAAAGAAAACGGGAGCTTTTTAAGCAGTAAGCCTTGCTTTTCTAGAGATAGCGTAATTCTGCGGTCGAAAAGAAAGAAAGTTAGTTAAATTAAATAAATCTAATATATTAACAAATTACCCATACGTATCGTCTTCATATAACATGTTCCAGGATACAGAAGTCTGGGTTATATACAAATGTATAGAATTGCCGAAGAAACCGAACAACTTTATGAAGATACCGGGAAGGCTCAAAGGTCGGGAAATGCTAGATTTCAGATCGTTATGGGAGATTTTAACGCCAAAATTGGCCAGAAAAATATAGACGACCCATCAAACATTGGATCATATGGGCTAGGAAGCAGAAACGACAGAGGAGAAATGCTGTTGGAATACATCCAACATCAAAATCTATATTGCTCGAACACCTTTTATAAGAAACACTCTCAAAGAAAATGGGCTTAGAGAAGCCCGAACGGACAAATAAAACATGAAATAGACTACATAATCTTCAACAGACGAGACATATGTCAGGACGTGACGGTTCTTAACCATTTTGATACAGGCAGCGGTCACCGATTGGTCCGAGCAAGGGTGATTATTAACACTAAAGTTGAAAGGAAAAGGATGGTTCAAAAAGTGAATAATCCTACTACAGAAATCCTGGTGTCAAGAGCAGAAGAATACCAAACTATTCTCGACTCGAAACTGCACAACTTGAATTGACTGAAGAAAATGGAATTGGACGAGCTATCGGCAACGATAACGAGCAGTATCCAGGTGGCAACAAGGAAAGTCTGCTGTAAGCACAAAACAGGAAAAACACCCAGCCTAAACTAAGCCTAAACACACTGAAGCTTACTATTGTTGACAGTATATCTTTAACTTTTAGCTTTTCCAATATTGCCGTATTTGTTCTATGAGCAGTCCAAGGAATTCTCA